>CAXAQZ010000734.1:0-10000 GCA_963971145.1 Sussaba pulchella
TCCATCTCTGGTCGGAACTCTGGTTTGCATGTATTAGCTCTAGAATTACCACAGTTATCCAAGTAAATGTGTGTACGATCTAAGGAACCATAACTGATTTAATGAGCCATTCGCGGTTTCACCTTAATACGGCATGTACTGAGACATGCATGGCTTAATCTTTGAGACAAGCATATGACTACTGGCAGGATCAACCAGGGAGCTTCGTTCGAAATTTATCTCACGAGATAGCTCAGGAATATCGACCGTTAGATCTTTATACCTTTTCGTTTCTCGAAGTGTTTTTTCCCCAGATACTCGACGAGGAGTGACTGGGGACACTCTTTGTTCATTTAAAATTTTTAATTTATTTATTTTCGACTCGGTTGCGGTGTCTTTCACAATGAAAAAGACCCTTGACAACTCAGCCACGGATTGCATCTTTCTATCCTTCCTCCTTCTTCCTTCTCATATATTTATTTCTTATTATTGTGCGAACCCGCTATCGCACTCTCGTCAATTTTCTCGTTTATAAAACCACATAAACTCTTATATAATGCTGGAAATTTTATATTCTCAGCGTCTCGACGTGCCCTCTTTTGAGGCACGTATTTTTGTATTTATGTTTGCAATATATCAGGAATTCATGGTGAAGTCCATCATTCATATTGATATTCTCGCCCGGAACAGGGTGAGTCGATGCTCGGTATAAGTTTATTAACAACTCGTGTTGAAAAACTTTCATCGCCGTAGCGTGTACCACGTAAGAGCCATTTGGTCATAGACGCCGACTCGTGGTAATGCTGAGTTATAGTATGTAACCGATGATCGGACGGTAAGCGGTGACCGAACCGTCGCCTCGACTCCTCTTATAGTACCGAGCTGGGGCGCCTGCGGTTCGGCGAACGACGGCTTATACATGGGGCGCAGGGGCGGCCGTACTAGCGTTGAACGGCCCGGGACGGGCTCCGTGCGCTCGGACTTAGAAAAAAAAACGGGCGTCAAAAAACACGAAAATGTTCGCCTCGTTGGAAATGGAGTAATGAAATGATGGAATCGTCGCTACAAGGTTATAACATTTTAAACATGATAAGTCATCATTTATATATATATTTGATTTTACCAAAATTTTTCCGAATCTAATTGCTCAAAAAACAAAAAAAAATAATTACCGTCTATTTCAAATTTTTAATGATTCAATTTATGCGAAAAAGATAGAATCTTATATAAACAGTATGGAAAGTAAGATTGATAAAGTCGACTATATTAATTTATCGAATAACGATGAATAAAATTTGACGCGTAGACCGATCGCTCGTTTATAAAATTCTAAAAATTCAAAAATTCTTGTTAAACGTGAACAACGTTATGAATTGTAATTGAATCGAAAAAGTTTGTTTTGACAATAAAAACCGATCAACGATAAGTGAATTTTGAATCCACACGTAGACCGATCGCATGTACATTGAGTTGACGCGTAGACCGACCGCACTCGAAAATAATCCACGCGTAGACCGACCGCGACCGGAGTTGTTCGACGCGTAGACCGATCGCATGTACATTGAGTTTGACGCGTAGACCGACCGCACTCGGGAATAATCCACGCGTAGACCGACCGCGACCAGAGTTGTTCGACGCGTAGACCGATCGCTTTCTCGAAAAGTAAAAAAACATAACTTTCTTCTTATCGCATTAACGTAACAATCAATATCGAAACGTGGTTAAAAAGTTTTTTTAAAAATTATTTTTTCATCGAAATGAAAATAAATAAACCTTCATTTTTCGACCGTAGATCGACCGCTTTTTCTTAAAACCAAACAAAAAAAAAAAAAAAATTCGTTTGTAAAATAATAAGAACATTAAAATTATTCCAGGCGTAGACCGATCGGTTTTTCTGAAATTCGAAAAAAAAAAAAATTTCTTTCATGAAACGCGAAAACCATTTTGACCTAAAATTTATTCTAATAAATTAATGAAAAAAAATTGGTATCGAAAAACGAAAGAGGATTTTAAATCCACACGTAGACCGATCGCATGTACATTGAGTTTACGCGTAGACCGACCGCACTCGGGAATAATCCACGCGTAGACCGACCGCGACCAGAGTTGTTCGACGCGTAGACCGATCGCATGTACATTGGGTTGACGCGTAGACCGATCGCCCTCGGAAATAATCCACTCGTAGACCGACCGCGACCAGAGTTGTTCGACGCGTAGACCGATCGCATTCTCGAAAAGTAAAAGAACATAACTTTCTTCTTATCGCATTAACGTAACGATCAATATCAAAACGTGCTTAAAAATTTTTTTTTTTTAAATTATTTTTCCATCGGAATGAAATGAATAAACCTTAAATTTTTACCCGTAGATCGACCTTTTTTTCTTGAACCCAAAAAAAAAAAAAAAAAATTCGGTTGTAAAATAATAAGAACATTAAAATGATTCCAGGCGTAGACCGATCGGTTTTTTTGAAATTCGAAAATGAAGAAAAAAATTTTTCATGAAACGCGAAAAAAAATTTGACCTAAAATTTATTCTAATGAATTGATGAAAAAAATTGATATCGAAAAACGAAAGAGGAATTTAAAATCCACACGTAGACCGATTGCATGTATATTAAGTTGACGCGTAGACCGACCGCACTCGGAAATAATCCACGCGTAGACCGACCGCGACCAGAGTTGTTCGACGCGTAGACCGATCGCATGTACATTGAGTTGACGCGTAGACCGATCGCACTCGGGAATAATCCACGCGTAGACCGACCGCGACCAGAGTTGTTCGACGCGTAGACCGATCGCTTTCTCGAAAAGTAAAAAAACATAACTTTCTTCTTATCGCACTAACGTAACAATCAATATCAAAACGTGGTTAAAAAATTTTTTTTCAAATAATTTTTTCATCGAAATGAAATAAATAAACCTTCATTTTTCGACCGTAGATCGACCGCTTTTTCTTGAAACCAAAAAAAAAAAAAAAAAATTCGTTTGTAAAATAATAAGAACATTAAAATTATTCCAGGCGTAGACCGATCGGTTTTTCTGAAATTCGAAAAAAAAAAAAATTTCTTTCATGAAACGCGAAAACCACTTTGACCTAAAATTTATTCTAATAAATTGATGAAAAAAAATTGGTATCGAAAAACGAAAGAGGATTTTAAAATCCACACGTAGACCGATCGCATGTACATTGAGTTGACGCGTAGACCGACCGCACTCGGGAATAATCCACGCGTAGACCGACCGCGACCAGAGTTGTTCGACGCGTAGACCGATCGCATGTACATTGGGTTGACGCGTAGACCGATCGCCCTCGGAAATAATCCACGCGTAGACCGACCGCGACCAGAGGTGTTCGACGCGTAGACCGATCGCATTCTCGAAAAGTAAAAGAACATAACTTTCTTCTTATCGCATTAACGTAACGATCAATATCAAAACGTGCTTAAAAATTTTTTTTTTTAAATTATTTTTCCATCGGAATGAAATGAATAAACCTTAAATTTTTACCCGTGGATCGACCTTTTTTTCTTAAACCCAAAAAAAAAAAAAAAATTCGGTTGTAAAATAATAAGAACATTAAAATGATTCCAGGCGTAGACCGATCGGTTTTTTTGAAATTCGAAAATGAAGAAAAAAATTTTTCATGAAACGCGAAAAAAAATTTGACCTAAAATTTATTCTAATGAATTGATGAAAAAAATTGATATCGAAAAAGGAAAGAGGAATTTAAAATCCACACGTAGACCGATCGCATGTATATTGAGTTGACGCGTAGACCGACCGCACTCGGAAATAATCCACGCGTAGACCGACCGCGACCAGAGTTGTTCGACGCGTAGACCGATCGCATGTACATTGAGTTGACGCGTAGACCGATCGCACTCGGGAATAATCCACGCGTAGACCGACCGCGACCAGAGTTGTTCGACGCGTAGACCGATCGCTTTCTCGAAAAGTAAAAAAACATAACTTTCTTCTTATCGCATTAACGTGACAATCAATATCAAAACGTGGTTAAAAAATTTTTTTTCAAATAATTTTTTCATCGAAATGAAATAAATAAAACTTCATTTTTCGACCGTAGATCGACCGCTTTTTCTTGAAACCAAAAAAAAAAAAAAAAAATTCGTTTGTAAAATAATAAGAACATTAAAATTATTCCAGGCGTAGACCGATCGGTTTTTCTGAAATTCGAAAAAAAAAAAAATTTTTTTCATGAAACGCGAAAACCATTTTGACCTAAAATTTATTCTAATAAATTGATGAAAAAAATTGGTATCGAAAAACGAAAGAGGATTTTAAAATCCACACGTAGACCGATCGCATGTACATTGAGTTTACGCGTAGACCGACCGCACTCGGGAATAATCCACGCGTAGACCGACCGCGACCAGGGTTGTTCGACGCGTAGACCGATCGCATGTACATTGGGTTGACGCGTAGACCGATCGCCCTCGGAAATAATCCACGCGTAGACCGACCGCGACCAGAGTTGTTCGACGCGTAGACCGATCGCATTCTCGAAAAGTAAAAGAACATAACTTTCTTCTTATCGCATTAACGCAACGATCAATATCAAAACGTGCTTAAAAATTTTTTTTTTAAAATTATTTTTCCATCGGAATAAAATGAATAAACCTTAAATTTTTACCCGTAGATCGACCTTTTTTTCTTGAACCCAAAAAAAAAAAAAAAAATTCGGTTGTAAAATAATAAGAACATTAAAATGATTCCAGGCGTAGACCGATCGGTTTTTTTGAAATTCGAAAATGAAGAAAAAAATTTTTCATGAAACGCGAAAAAAAATTTGACCTAAAATTTATTCTAATGAATTGATGAGAAAAAAATTGATATCGAAAAACGAAAGAGTAATTTGAAATCCACACGTAGACCGATCGCATGTATATTGAGTTGACGCGTAGACCGACCGCACTCGGAAATAATCCACGCGTAGACCGACCGCGACCAGAGTTGTTCGACGCGTAGACCGATCGCATGTACATTGAGTTGACGCGTAGACCGATCGCACTCGGGAATAATCCACGCGTAGACCGACCGCGACCAGAGTTGTTCGACGCGTAGACCGATCGCTTTCTCGAAAAGTAAAAAAACATAACTTTCTTCTTATCGCATTGACGTGACAATCAATATCAAAACGTGGTTAAAAAATTTTTTTTCAAATTATTTTTTCATCGAAATGAAATAAATAAACCTTCATTTTTCGACCGTAGATCGACCGCTTTTTCTTGAAACCAAAAAAAAAAAAAAAAAATTCGTTTGTAAAATAATAAGAACATTAAAATTATTCCAGGCGTAGACCGATCGGTTTTTCTGAAATTCGAAAATGAAGAAAAAAAATTTTCATGAAACGCGAAAAAAAATTTGACCTAAAATTTATTCTAATGGATTGATGAAAAAAATTGATATCGAAAAACGAAAGAGGAATTTAAAATCCACACGTAGACCGATCGCATGTACATTGAGTTGACGCGTAGACCGACCGCACTCGGGAATAATCCACGCGTAGACCGACCGCGACCAGAGTTGTTCGACGCGTAGACCGATCGCTTTCTCGAAAAGTAAAAAAACATAACTTTCTTCTTATCGCATTAACGTAACAATCAATATCTAAACGTGGTTAAAAAGTTTTTTTAAAAATTATTTTTTCATCGAAATGAAATAAATAAACCTTCATTTTTCGACCGTAGATCGACCGCTTTTTCTTGAAACCAAACAAAAAAAAAAAAAAATTCGTTTGTAAAATAATAAGAACATTAAAATTATTCCAGGCGTAGACCGATCGGTTTTTCTGAAATTCGAAAAAAAAAAAAATTTCTTTCATGAAACGCGAAAACCATTTTGACCTAAAATTTATTCTAATAAATTAATGAAAAAAAATTGGTATCGAAAAACGAAAGAGGATTTTAAAATCCACACGTAGACCGATCGCGTGTACATTGAGTTTACGCGTAGACCGACCGCACTCGGGAATAATCCACGCGTAGACCGACCGCGACCAGAGTTGTTCGACGCGTAGACCGATCGCATGTACATTGGGTTGACGCGTAGACCGATCGCCCTCGGAAATAATCCACTCGTAGACCGACCGCGACCAGAGTTGTTCGACGCGTAGACCGATCGCATTCTCGAAAAGTAAAAGAACATAACTTTCTTCTTATCGCATTAACGTAACGATCAATATCGAAACGTGCTTAAAAATTTTTTTTTTTTAATTATTTTTCCATCGGAATGAAATGAATAAACCTTAAATTTTTACCCGTAGATCGACCTTTTTTTCTTGAACCCAAAAAAAAAAAAAAAATTCGGTTGTAAAATAATAAGAACATTAAAATGATTCCAGGCGTAGACCGATCGGTTTTTTTGAAATTCGAAAATGAAGAAAAAATTTTTTCATGAAACGCGAAAAAAAATTTGACCTAAAATTTATTCTAATGAATTGATGAAAAAAATTGATATCGAAAAACGAAAGAGGAATTTAAAATCCACACGTAGACCGATCGCATGTATATTGAGTTGACGCGTAGACCGACCGCACTCGGAAATAATCCACGCGTAGACCGACCGCGACCAGAGTTGTTCGACGCGTAAACCGATCGCATGTACATTGAGTTGACGCGTAGACCGATCGCACTCGGGAATAATCCACGCGTAGACCGACCGCGACCAGAGTTGTTCGACGCGTAGACCGATCGCTTTCTCGAAAAGTAAAAAAACATAACTTTCTTCTTATCGCATTAACGTAACAATCAATATCAAAACGTGGTTAAAAAATTTTTTTTCAAATTATTTTTTCATCGAAATGAAATAAATAAACCTTCATTTTTCGACCGTAGATCGACCGCTTTTTCTTGAAACCAAAGAAAAAAAAAAAAAATTCGTTTGTAAAATAATAAGAACATTAAAATTATTCCAGGCGTAGACCGATCGGTTTTTCTGAAATTCGAAAAAAAAAAAAATTTCTTTCATGAAACGCGAAAACCATTTTGACCTAAAATTTATTCTAATAAATTGATAAAAAAAAATTGGTATCGAAAAACGAAAGAGGATTTTAAAATCCACACGTAGACCGATCGCATGTACATTGAGTTGACGCGTAGACCGACCGCACTCCGGAATAATCCACGCGTAGACCGACCGCAACCAGAGTTGTTCGACGCGTAGACCGATCGCATGTACATTGAGTTGACGCGTAGACCGATCGCCCTCGGAAATAATCCACGCGTAGACCGACCGCGACCAGAGTTGTTCGACGCGTAGACCGATCGCATTCTCGAAAAGTAAAAGAACATAACTTTCTTCTTATCGCATTAACGTAATAATCAATATCAAAACGTGCTTAAAAATTTTTTTTTTTAAATTATTTTCCATCGGAATGAAATGAATAAACCTTAAATTTTTACCCGTAGATCGACCTTTTTTTCTTGAACCCAAAAAAAAAAAAAAAATTCGGTTGTAAAATAATAAGAATATTAAAATGATTCCAGGCGTAGACCGATCGGTTTTTTTGAAATTCAAAAATGAAGAAAAAAATTTTTCATGAAACGCGAAAACCAATTTGACCTAAAATTTATTCTAATGAATTGATGAAAAAAATTGATATCGAAAAACGAAAGAGGAATTTAAAATCCACACGTAGACCGATCGCATGTATATTGAGTTGACGCGTAGACCGACCGCACTCGGAAATAATCCACGCGTAGACCGACCGCGACCAGAGTTGTTCGACGCGTAGACCGATCGCATGTACATTGAGTTGACGCGTAGACCGATCGCACTCGGGAATAATCCACGCGTAGACCGACCGCGACCAGAGTTGCTCGACGCGTAGACCGATCGCTTTTTCGAAGAGTAAAAGAAAATAACTTTCTTCTTATCGTATTAATGTAACAATCAATATCAAAACGTGGTTAAAAAATTTTTTTTTTCCAAATTGTTTTTTCATCGAAATGAAATAAATAAACCTTCATTTTTTACCCGTAGATCGACCGCTTTTTCTTGAAACCAAAAAAAAAAAAAAAATTTCGTTTGTAAAATAATAAGAACATGAAAATTATTCCAGGCGTAGACCGATCGGTTTTTCTGAAATTCGAAAGAAAAAAAATTTTCTTCATGAAACGCGAAAACCATTTTGACCAAAAATTTATTCTAATAAATTGATGAAAAAAAATTGGTATCGAAAAACTCGCTTTCTCGAAAAGTAAAAGAACATAACTTCCTTCTTATCGCATTAACGTAACAATCAATATCAAAACGTGCTTAAAAATTTTTTTTTTCAAATTATTTTTCCATCGGAATGAAATGAATAAACCTTAAATTTTTACCCGTAGATCGACCGCTTTTTCTTAAACCCGAAAAGAAATAAAAAAATTTGGTTGTAAAATAATAAGAACATTAAAATTATTCCAGGGGTAGACCGATCGGTTTTTTTGAAATTCGAAAAAAAAAATTTTTTTTTTCATGAAACGCGAAAATTAATTTTACCTTAAATTTGTTCTAATAAATTGATGAAAGAAATTGGTATCGAAAAACGAAAGAGGAATTTCAAATCCACGCGTAGACCGACCGCGGGCAGAGTTGTTCGTTGCGTAGACCGATCGCATGTACATTGAGTTGACGCGTAGACCGATCGCACTCGGAAATAATCCATCCGCAGACCGACCGCGACCAGGGTTGTTCGACGCGTAGACCGATCGCTTTTTCGAAAAGTAAAAGAACATAACTTTCTTCTTATCGCATTAACGTAACAATCAATATCAAAACGTGCTTAAAAATTTTTTTTTTCAAATTATTTTTCTATCGGAATGAAATGAATAAACCTTAATTTTTCACCCGTAGATCGACCGCTTTTTCTTAAACCCAAAAAAAAAAAAAATTCGTTTGTAAAATAATAAGAACATTAAAATTATTCCAGGCGTAGACCGATCGGTTTTTCTGAAATTCGAAAAAAAAAAAAAAATTTTTCATGAAACGCGAAAACCATTTTGGCCTAAAATTTATTCTAATGAGTTGATGAAAAAAAATTAGTACTGAAAAACGAAAGAGGAATTTAAAATTCACACGTAGACCGATCGCAAATCTTGTTTGGTCGATAAGTAGACCGTTTATGGTTTCACGAATTTCTTTTATAGGGACGGTCCGAATCTTGTTAATCAACGAGCATTCTTCTAACTCAATCGAGCATTCGTTATTCCCGGCGTTTATCCTCGTATCAATTATTTCGGTTCGAAGAGTAGACGAATCCCTATTTGAAAATTTTTTAAATTTCCACGTGCATCGCATTGGGCCGTTAAAAGTCGTCAGAATCTTCGTAATATTCAACGATTCTCCGGACTTTATGCAAATTAGAAATAAATTTTTTTGCTCGAATAAATTTTTACGAAAATTTTAGATAGGTACAGTGGGAATCTTGTTAATCCATTTATGCAAAATATAATATCACAGATAAAACATTCCTTCAACAAAATCAAGTATCAGTTATTTCCGCCATTTACCGTTGAACAAAATATTTAAGGTCAAAGATTATGCGAATTAGTTTTTTAATTTTTTAATCTATTTTTCAACGTGCATCGCATCGTTGTTAAAATCTTCGTAATATTTAACGATTCTCCGGACTTAATGCAAATTAGAAAAAGATTTTTTTGCTCGAATTAATTTTCACGAAAATTTTAGATAAGGACAGTGGGAATCTCGTTAATCCATTCATATAAAATTTTATATCACAGAAGGAAAATTGCTTCAACGAAATCAAGTATCAGTTATTCCCGCCATTTACCGTTGAACAAAATATTTACGGTCAAAGAGTATGCTCTAATTGTTTTTTCAATTTTTTAATCTATATTTTTAACGTGCATCTCATCGGGCCGTTAGAAATTATCAGAATCCTCATAATATTCAACGATTCTCCGGACTTTATGCAAATTAAAAGAAGATTTTTTTAGCTCGAATTAATTTTTACGAAAATTTTAGATAAGGGACAGTCGAAATCTCGTTAATCCATT
>CAXAQZ010000734.1:15000-17500 GCA_963971145.1 Sussaba pulchella
CTTGGACTCGAGCATACGCTTCGGGATAAGTGGATCCTCCCGAACACTACATTTCCCAGCGACAGTGCCGCGGGATTCAGTGCTGGGCTCTTTCCTGTTCGCTCGCCGCTACTAAGGAAATCCTGGTTAGTTTCTTTTCCTCCGCTTAATAATATGCTTAAATTCAGCGGGTAGTCTCGCCTGCTCTGAGGTCGTCGATTGTTTTGCTTTATTCGCTGAGATATGCAAAAACTCGTTTTTATTTTACCGATAGAATGTATTTGTCTCAGACGGATGAGAGCCTTGGAAAGTGATCGTTCGACAATCATCTTACACGCGTTGCGTTATTGATATTAACCGTAAACCGTTATTTGTTTTCTCTTATAAACTCGATTCATGGCTACACAGTCGTATCCGTCCGTTAAAACTAATAATAGCTCCGGGACTGGATCAACCGGCCATTTAGAGTTTCGAGAAAACGGTTGCGGTAATAAAACACACGCGTTGTGACTCGCTCTCCGGCTCTGTATGACTTTCCATCATATACATTTGATCGATCGAGTTTCGCACAGCGAAAAAATTCGCGGTGTTTCGCTTTTATAAAAATAATAGCGCGTGACAACGACGAGACACCACCGTGGGCATATGCCACTATATACATATCGTTACAAAGCGATATATATTTATTGACGGGGGCTCGTTGTATCACACCGCTCAACGGTATCACGCGTAAGGATGAGAAAGAAAACTTTTTTTAAGCTTAACGGGATCGGACGTTAAAGTCCTTCGCCCGTTTATAGCAAAAGTGATTTTTAATTCTACTTTCCTTGTAACGATCCACCGAAGAAATTTATTTCAAACGACGCCGACACATGCCCGCTCGAAAGCGCGCGATTAGTCGACGAACGTTCACATATCGCTCGTAATAAGCAGTTTGTTTTATGCAAAACGACCCTCAGCCAGGCGTGGTCCGGGAATTGTATCCGTGGACCGCAATGTGCGTTCGAAATGTCGATGTTCATGTGTCCTGCAGTTCACAAGTTGACGCGCAATTAGCTGCGTTCTTCATCGACCCACGAGCCAAGTGATCCACCGTTCAGGGTAATCATATAAAATTTGTTTGTTAAGTTCCATTAATAACTCAATATTGCACAAACTCGACGGGTGACACGGAAAATTCCCGTGATCGGATATCACACTTTTGGGAACGATCCGTTAACCGACAAGATGTTTCGCAAGCCCACCCCGGAAGGCACGACTTGCGAGTCGTTTGAACGTCAACGATTAAATAAATAATCGTTGCGTGATTCGTACGACAACGAAATCGTCTAAATTAAATATTAAAAATAATTTAATTAACGTTTATATTCGGGCGTTATTTCATTTAAAAACCTTGGACAACGACACGACGCTTGAAGCGACGAGCGCTGACCTCTTCGCGGAGATCCTCCATTTTAAATCGATAACAATTGTTAATATCTTTGATCGATAACGTACGCGAAAAACAAATGTCAACCTTTCTCGTCTACTTTTTTGTCGCTACCCCGCACGTTTGCGTGAGTAACTTAAAGTTATCGAGTGACACGTATGAAACACGCTTTTGTACGTTACAAACATATTTTATCTTATTGTCATCGTTAATGGAATCGCTTCCCAACGCGATATAGGTTGCCACGAAAACGTTGCGACGAATTTCGGAGGGCTCTCATTACAACACGCTTGTAAAGGCGTGGTTGTATTATTATGATTGCCTCGTTCGAATATAAGCGAGATGCATCAGAAATTATGTACATCGGTTGAAAAAGCTTACATATCGCACATAACGGTAGCAGATGGAGCAAGCACAGCGACAAATACGATCGCGGTTTAAATTTGTGCTTACAACCCAGCTTCGCCCAGCGTGTGTTACCTTAATCGTTGTACCAATGATAATTTCGCAATCTCGTCTCGCTTAAAAACAGTTTTATTTATTTTTGACTTAAAAAAGACAATATAATAAATAATATTTCTTTTTCGATGCGTCAGCATCTTCATGTTATTAAAGCATTTCGTACACTTTTTGTTTGTTTCGCTGCTATTTTATAAAGCGAGCGTTGTACGTTAATGATCCTTCCGCAGGTTCACCTACGGAAACCTTGTTACGACTTTTACTTCCTCTAAATGATCAAGTTTGGTCATCTTCCCAGCAACATCGGCAATGCCGTAACATTGCCGCGCACCAGTCCGAAGACCTCACTAAATCATTCAATCGGTAGTAGCGACGGGCGGTGTGTACAAAGGGCAGGGACGTAATCAACGCGAGCTTATGACTCGCGCTTACTGGGAATTCCTCGTTCATGGGGAATAATTGCAAGCCCCAATCCCTAGCACGAAGGAGGTTCAGCGGGTTACCCGGGCCTTTCGGCCAGGGAAGACACGCTGATTCCTTCAGTGTAGCGCGCGTGCGGCCCAGAACATCTAAGGGCATCACAGACCTGTTATTGCTCAATCTCGTGCGGCTAGAAGCCGCCTGTCCCTCTAA
>CAXAQZ010000735.1:0-25421 GCA_963971145.1 Sussaba pulchella
GATAAAGAGATAAAGAGATAAAGAGATAAAGAGATAAAGAGATAAAGAGATAAAGAGATAAAGAGATAAAGAGATAAAGAGATAAAGAGATAAAGAGATAAAGAGATAAAGAGATAAAGAGATAAAGAGATAAAGAGATAAAGAGATAAAGAGATAAAGAGATAAAGAGATAAAGAGATAAAGAGATTCAGAGATAAAGAGATAAAGAGATAAAGAGATAAAGAGATAAAGAGATAAAGAGATAAAGAGATAAAGAGATAAAGAGATAAAGAGATAAAGAGATAAAGAGATAAAGAGATAAAGAGATAAAGAGATAAAGAGATAAAGAGATAAAGAGATAAAGAGGTAAAGAGATAAAGAGATAAAGAGATAAAGAGATAAAGAGATAAAGAGATAAAGAGATAAAGAGATAAAGAGATAAAGAGATAAAGAGATAAAGAGATAAAGAGATAAAGAGATAAAGAGATAAAGAGATAAAGAGATAAAGAGATAAAGAGATAAAGAGATAAAGAGATAAAGAGATAAAGAGATAAAGAGATAAAGAGATAAAGAGATAAAGAGATAAAGAGATAAAGAGATAAAGAGATAAAGAGATAAAGAGATAAAGAGATAAAGAGATAAAGAGATAAAGAGATAAAGAGATAAAGAGATAAAGAGATAAAGAGATAAAGAGATAAAGATATAAAGAGATTCAGAGATAAAGAGATAAAGAGATAGAAAAATAAAGAGATAGAGAGATAGAGAGATAGAGAGATAGAGAGATAGAGAGATAGAGAGATAGAGAGATAGAGAGATAGAGAGGTAGAGAGATAGAGAGATAGAGAGATAGAGAGATAGAGAGATAGAGAGATAGAGAGATAGAGAGATAGAGAGATAGAGAGATAGAGAGATAGAGAGATAGAGAGATAGAGAGATAGAGAGATAGAGAGATAGAGAGATAGAGAGATAGAGAGATAGAGAGATAGAGAGATAGAGAGATAGAGAGATAGAGAGATAGAGAGATAGAGAGATAGAGAGATAGAAAGATAGAGAGATAGAGAGATAGAGAGATAGAGAGATAGAGAGATAGAGAGATAGAGAGATAGAGAGATAGAGACATAGAGAGATAGAGAGATAGAGAGATAGAGAGATAGAAAGATAGAGAGATAGAGGGATAGAGAAATAAAGAGATAGAGAGATAGAGAGATAGAGAGATAGAGAGATAGAGAGATAGAGAGATAGAGAGATAGACAGATAAAGAGATAGACAGATAAAGAGATAGAGAGTTAGGAAAATAGAGAGATAGAGAGATATGAAATCAGAGAGATAGAGAGATAGAGAGATACAGAGATAGAGAGATAGAGAGATAGAGAGATAGAGAAATAGAGAGATAGAGAGATAGAGAGATAGAGAAATAGAGAGATAGAGAGATAGAGAGATAGAGAGATAGAGAGATAGAGAGATAGAGAGATAGAGAGATAGAGAGATAAAGAGATAGAGAGATAGAGAGATAGAGAGATAGAGAGATAGAGAGATAGAGAGATAGAGAGATAGAGAGATAGAGAGATAGAGAGATAGAGAGATAGAGAGATAGAGAGATAGAGAGATAGAGAGATAGAGAGATAGAGAGATAGAGAGATAGAGAGATAGAGAGATAGAGAGATAGAGAGATAGAGAGATAGAGAGATAGAGAGATAGAGAGATAGAGAGATAGAGAGATAGAGAGATAGAGAGATAGAGAGATAGAGAGATAGAGAGATAGAGAGATAGAGAGATAGAGAGATAGAGAGATAGAGAGATAGAGAGATAGAGAGATAGAGAGATAGAGAGATAGAGAGATAGAGAGATAGAGAGATAGAGAGATAGAGAGATAGAAAGATAGAGAGATAGAGAGATAGAGAGATAGAGAGATAGAGAGATAGAGAGATAGAGAGATAGAGAGATAGAGAGATAGAGAGATAGAGAGATAGAGAGATAGAGAGATAGAGAGATAGAGAGATAGAGAGATAAAAAGATAGAGAGATAGAGAGATAGAGAGATAGAGAGATAGAGAGATAGAGAGATAGAGAGATAGAGAGATAGAGAGATAGAGAGATAGAGAGATAGAGAAATAGAGAGATAGAGAGATAGAGAGATAGAGAGATAGAGAGATAGAGAGATAGAGAGATAGAGAGATAGAGAGATAGAGAGATAGAGAGATAGAGAGATAGAGAGATAGAGAGATAGAGAGATAGAGAGATAGAGAGATAGAGAGATAGAGAGATAGAGAGATAGAGAGATAGAGAGATAGAGAGATAGAGAGATAGAGAGATAGAGAGATAGAGAGATAGAGAGATAGAGAGATAGAGAGATAGAGAGATAGACAGATAGAGAGATAGAGAGATAGAGAGATAGAGAGATAGAGAGATAGAGAGATAGAGAGATAGAGAGATAGAGAGATAGAGAGATAGAGAGATAGAGAGATAGAGAGATAGAGAGATAGAGAGATAGAGAGATAGAGAGATAGAGAGATAGAGAGATAGAGAGATAGAGGGATAGAGAGATAGAGAGATAGAGAGATAGAGAGATGGAGAGATAGAGAGATAGAGAGATAGAGAGATAGAGAGATAGAGAGATAGAGAGATAGAGAGATAGAGAGATAGAGAGATAGAGAGATAGAGAGATAGAGAGATAGAGAGATAGAGAGATAGAGAGATAGAGAGATAGAGAGATAGAGAGATAAAGAGATAGAGAGATAGAGAGATAGAGAGATAGAGAGATAGAGAGATAGAGAGATAGAGAGATGGAGAGATAGAGAGATAGAGAGATAGAGAGATAAAGAGATAGAGAGATAGAGAGATAGAGAGATAAAGAGATAGAGAGATAGAGAGATAGAGAGATAGAGAAATAGAGAGATAGAGAGATAGAGAGATAGAGAGATAGAGAGATAGAGAGATAGAGAGATAGAAAGATAGAGAGATAGAGAGATAGAGAGATAGAGAGATAGAGAGATAGAGAGATAGAGAGATAGAGACATAGAGAGATAGAGAGATAGAGAGATAGAGAGATAGAAAGATAGAAAGATAGAGAGATAGAGAGATAGAGAGATAGAGAGATAGAGAGATAGAGAGATAGACAGATAAAGAGATAGAGAGTTAGGAAAATAGAGAGATAGAGAGATATGAAATCAGAGAGATAGAGAGATAGAGAGATAGAGAGATAGAGAGATAGAGAGATAGAGAGATAGAGAGATAGAGAGATAGAGAGATAGAGAGATAGAGAGATAGAGAGATAGAGAGATAGAGAGATAGAGAGATAGAGAGATAGAGAGATAGAGAGATAGAGAGATAGAGAGATAGAGAGATAGAGAGATAGAGAGATAGAAAGATAGAGAGATAGAGAGATAGAGAGATAGAGAGATAGAGAGATAGAGAGATAGAGAGATAGAGAGATAGAGAGATAGAGAGATAGAGAGATAGAGAGATAGAGAGATAGAGAGATAGAGAGATAGAGAGATAGAGAGATAGAGAGATAGAGAGATAGAGAGATAGAGAGATAGAGAGATAGAGAGATAGAGAGATAGAGAGATAGAGAGATAGAGAGATAGAGAGATAGAGAGATAGAGAGATAGAGAGATAGAGAGATAGAGAGATAGAGAGATAGAGAGATAGAGAGATAGAGAGATAGAGAGATAGAGAGATAGAGAGATAGAGAGATAGAGAGATAGAGAGATAGAGAGATAGAGAGATAGAGAGATAGAGAGATAGAGAGATAGAGAGATAGAGAGATAGAAAGATAGAGAGATAGAGAGATAGAGAGATAGAGAGATAGAGAGATATAGAGATAGAGAGATAGAGACATAGAGAGATAGAGAGATAGAGAGATAGAGAGATAGAAAGATAGAGAGATAGAGAAATAGAGAGATAGAGAGATAGAGAAATAGAGAGATAGAGAGATAGAAAGATAGAGAGATAGAGAGATAGAGAGATAGAGAGATAAAGAGATAGAGAGATAGAGAGATAGAGAGATAGAGAGATAGAGAGATAGAGAGATAGAGAGATAGAGAGATAGAAAGATAGAGAGATAGAGAGATAGAGTGATAGAGAGATAGAGAGATAGAGAGATAGAAAGATAGAGAGATAGAGAGATAGAGAGATAGACCGATAAAGAGATAGAGAGTTAGGAAAATGGAGAGATAGAGAGATAGAGAGATAGAGAGATAGAGAGATAGAGAGAAAGAGAGATAGAGAGAAAGAGAGATAGAGAGATAGAGAGATAGACAGATAGAGAGATAGAGAGATAGAGAGATAGAGAGATAGAGAGATAGAGAGATAGAGAGATAGAGAGATGGAGACATAGAGAGATAGAGAGATAGAGAGATAGAGAGATAGAGAGATAGAAAGATAGAGAGATAGAGGGATAGAGAAATAAAGAGATAGAGAGATAGAGAGATAGAGAGATAGAGAGATAGAGAGATAGAGAGATAGAGAGATAGAGAGATAGAGAGATAGAGAGATAGAGAGATAGAGAGATAGAGAGATAAAGAGATAGAGAGATAGAGAGATAGAGAGATAGAGAGATAGAGAGATAGAGAGATAGAGAGATAGAGAGATAGAAAGATGGAGAGATAGAGAGATAGAGAGATAAAGAGATAGAGAGATAGAGAGATAGAGAGATAAAGAGATAGAGAGATAGAGAGATAGAGAGATAGAGAAATAGAGAGATAGAGAGATAGAGAGATAGAGAGATAGGGAGATAGAGAGATAGAGAGATAGAGAGATAGAGAGATAGAGAGATAGAGAGATAGAGAGATAGAGAGATAGAGAGATAGAGAGATAGAGAGATAGAGAGATAGAGAGATAGAGAGATAGAGAGATAGAGAGATAGAGAGATAGAGAGATAGAGAGATAGAGAGATAGAGAGATAGAGAGATAGAGAGATAGAGAGATAGAGAGATAGAGAGATAGAGAGATAGAGAGATAGAGAGATAGAGAGATAGAGAGATAGAGAGATAGAGAGATAGAGAGATAGAGAGATAGAGAGATAGAGAGATAGAGAGATAGAGAGATAGAGAGATAGAGAGATAGAGAGATAGAGAGATAGAGAGATAGAGAGATAGAGAGATAGAGAGATAGAGAGATAGAGAGATAGAGAGATAGAGAGATAGAGAGATAGAGAGATAGAGAGATAGAGAGATAGAGAGATAGAGAGATAGAGAGATAGAGAGATAGAGAGATAGAGAGATAGAGAGATAGAGAGATAGAGAGATAGAGGGATAGAGAGATAGAGAGATAGAGAGATAGAGAGATAGAGAGATGGAGAGATAGAGAGATAGAGAGATAGAGAGATAGAGAGATAGAGAGATAGAGAGATAGAGAGATAGAGAGATAGAGAGATAGAGAGATAGCGAGATAGAGAGATAGAGAGATAGAGAGATAGAGAGATAGAGAGATAAAGAGATAGAGAGATAGAGAGATAGAGAGATAGAGAGATAGAGAGATAGAGAGATAGAGAGATAGAGAGATGGAGAGATAGAGAGATAGAGAGATAAAGAGATAGAGAGATAGAGAGATAGAGAGATAAAGAGATAGAGAGATAGAGAGATAGAGAGATAGAGAAATAGAGAGATAGAGAGATAGAGAGATAGAGAGATAGAGAGATAGAGAGATAGAAAGATAGAGAGATAGAGAGATAGAAAGATAGAGAGATAGAGAGATAGAGAGATAGAGAGATAGAGAGATAGAGACATAGAGAGATAGAGAGATAGAGAGATAGAGAGATAGAAAGATAGAGAGATAGAGGGATAGAGAAATAAAGAGATAGAGAGATAGAGAGATAGAGAGATAGAGAGATAGAGTGATAGAGAGATAGACAGATAAAGAGATAGAGAGTTAGGAAAATAGAGAGATAGAGAGATATGAAATCAGAGAGATAGAGAGATAGAGAGATAGAGAGATAGAGAGATAGAGAGATAGAGAGATAGAGAGATAGAGAGATAGAGAGATAGAGAGATAGAGAGATAGAGAGATAGAGAGATAGAGAGATAGAGAGATAGAGAGATAGAGAGATAGAGAGATAGAGAGATAGAGAGATAGAGAGATAGAGAGATAGAGAGATAGAGAGATAGAGAGATAGAGAGATAGAGAGATAGAGAGATAGAGAGATAGAGAGATAGAGAGATAGAGAGATAGAGAGATAGAGAGATAGAGAGATAGAGAGATAGAGAGATAGAGAGATAGAGAGATAGAGAGATAGAGAGATAGAGAGATAGAGAGATAGAGAGATAGAGAGATAGAGAGATAGAGAGATAGAGAGATAGAGAGATAGAGAGATAGAGAGATAGAGAGATAGAGAGATAGAGAGATAGAGAGATAGAGAGATAGAGAGATAGAGAGATAGAGAGATAGAGAGATATAGAGATAGAGAGATAGAGAGATAGAGAGATAGAGAGATAGAGAGATAGAGAGATAGACCGATAAAGAGATAGAGAGTTAGGAAAATGGAGAGATAGAGAGATATGAATTCAGAGAGATAGAGAGATAGAGAGATAGAGAGATAGAGAGATAGAGAGATAGAGAGATAGAGAGATAGAGAGATAGAGAGATAGAGAGATAGAGAGATAGAGAGATATAGAGATAGAGAGATAGAGAGATAGAGAGATAGAGAGATAGAGAGATAGAGAGATAGAGAGATAGAGAGATAGAGAGATAGAGAGATAGAGAGATAGAGAGATAGAGAGATAGAGAGATAGAGAGATAGAGAGATAGAGAGATAGAGAGATAGAGAGATAGAGAGATAGAGAGATAGAGAGATAGAGAGATAGAGAGATAGAGAGATAGAGAGATAGAGAGATAGAGAGATAGAGAGATAGAGAGATAGAGAGATAGAGAGATAGAGAGATAGAGAGATAGAGAGATAGAGAGATAGAGAGATAGAGAGATAGAGAGATAGAGAGATAGAGAGATAGAGAGATAGAGAGATAGAGAGATAGAGAGATAGAGAGATAGAGAGATAGAGAGATAGAGAGATAGAGAGATAGAGAGATAGAGAGATAGAGAGATAGAAAGATAGAGAGATAGAGAAATAGAGAGATAGAGAGATAGAGAAATAGAGAGATAGAGAGATAGAAAGATAGAGAGATAGAGAGATAGAGAGATAGAGAGATAAAGAGATAGAGAGATAGAGAGATAGAGAGATAGAGAGATAGAGAGATAGAGAGATAGAGAGATAGAGAGATAGAGAGATAGAAAGATAGAGAGATAGAGAGATAGAGTGATAGAGAGATAGAGAGATAGAGAGATAGAAAGATAGAGACATAGAGAGATAGAGAGATAGACCGATAAAGAGATAGAGAGTTAGGAAAATGGAGAGATAGAGAGATATGAATTCAGAGAGATAGAGAGATAGAGAGATAGAGAGATAGAGAGATAGAGAGATAGAGAGATAGAGAGATAGAGAGATAGAGAGATAGAGAGATAGAGAGATAGAGAGATAGAGAGATAGAGAGATAGAGAGATAGAGAGATAGAGAGATAGAGAGATAGAGAGATAGAGAGATAGAGAGATAGAGAGATAGAGAGATAGAGAGATAGAGAGATAGAGAGATAGAGAGATAGAGAGATAGAGAGATAGAGAGATAGAGAGATAGAGAGATAGAGAGATAGAGAGATAGAGAGATAGAGAGATAGAGAGATAGAGAGATAGAGAGATAGAGAGATAGAGAGATAGAGAGATAGAGAGATAGAGAGATAGAGAGATAGAGAGATAGAGAGATAGAGAGATAGAGAGATAGAGAGATAGAGAGATAGAGAGATAGAGAGATAGAGAGATAGAGAGATAGAGAGATAGAGAGATAGAGAGATAGAGAGATAGAGAGATAGAGAGATAGAGAGATAGAGAGATAGAGAGATAGAGATATAGGGAGATAGAGAGATAGAGAGATAGAGAGATAGAGAGATAGAGAGATAGAGAGATAGAGAGATAGAGAGATAAAGAGAAAGAGAGATAGAGAGATAGAGACATAGAGAGATTGAGAGATAGAGAGGTAGAGAGATAGAGAGATAGAGAGATAGAGAGATAGAGGGAAAGAGAGATAAAGAGATAGAGAGATAGAGAGGAAGAGAGATAGAGAGATAGAGAGATAGAGAGATAGAGAGATGGAGAGATAGAGAGATAGAGAGATAGAGAGATAGAGAGATAGAGAGATAGAGAGATAGAGAGATAGAGAGATAAAGAGATAGAGAGATAGAGAGATAGAGAGATAGAGAGATAGAGAGATAGAGAGATAGAGAGATAGAGAGATAGAGAGATAGAGAGATAGAGAGATAGAGAGATAGAGAGATAGAGAGATAGAGAGATAGAGAGATAGAGAGATAGAGAGATAGAGAGATAGAGAGATAGAGAGATAGAGAGATAGAGAGATAGAGAGATAGAGAGATAGAGAGATAGAGAGATAGAGAGATAGAGAGATAGAGATAGAGAGATAGAGAGATAGAGAGATAGAGAGATAGAGAGATAGAGAGATAGAGAGATAGAGAGATAGAGAGATAGAGAGATAGAGAGATAGAGAGATAGAGAGATAGAGAGATAGAGAGATAGAGAGATAGAGAGATAGAGAGATAGAGAGATAGAGAGATAGAGAGATAGAGAGATAGAGAGATAGAGAGATAGAGAGATAGAGAGATAGAGAGATAGAGAGATAGAGAGATAGAGAGATAGAGAGATAGAGAGATAGAGAGATAGAGAGATAGAGAGATAGAGAGATAGAGAGATAGAGAGATAGAGAGATAGAGAGATAGAGAGATAGAGAGATAGAGAGATAGAGAGATAGAGAGATAGAGAGATAGAGAGATAGAGAGATAGAGAGATAGAGAGATAGAGAGATAGAGAGATAGAGAGATAGAGAGATAGAGAGATAGAGAGATAGAGAGATAGAGAGATAGAGAGATAGAGAGATAGAGAGATAGAGAAATAGAGAGATAAAGAGATAGAGAGATAGAGAAATAGAGAGATATGAAATCAGAGAGATAGAGAGATAGAGAGATAGAGAGATGGAGAGATGGAGAGGTAGAGAGATAGAGAAATAGAAAGATAGAGAGATAGAGAGATAGAGAGATAGAGAGATAGAGAGATAGAGAGATAGAGAGATAGAGAGATAGAGAGATAGAGAGATAGAGAGATAGAGAGATAGAGAGATAGAGAGATAGAGAGATAGAGAGATAGAGAGATAGAGAGATAGAGAGATAGAGAGATAGAGAGATAGAGAGATAGAGAGATAGAGAGATAGAGAGATAAAGAGATAGAGAGATAGAGAGATAGAGAGATAGAGAGATAGAGAGATAGAGAGATAGAGAGATAGAGAGATAGAGAGATAGAAAGATAGGTAGATAGAGAGATAGAAAGATAGAGAGATAGAGAGATACAGGGATAGAGAGATAGAGAGATAGAGAGATAGAGAGATAGAAAGATGGAGAGGTAGAGAGATAGAGGAAATAGAGAGATAAAGAGATAAAGAGATAAAGAGATAAAGAGATAAAGAGATAAAGAGATAAAGAGATAAAGAGATAAAGAGATAAAGAGATCAAGAGATAAAGAGATAAAGAGATAAAGAGATAAAGAGATGAAGAGATAAAGAGATAAAGAGATAAAGAGATAAAGAGATAAAGAGATAAAGAGATAAAGAGATAAAGAGATAAAGAGATAAAGAGATAAAGAGATAAAAAGATTCAGAGATAAAGAGATAAAGAGATAAAGAGATAAAGAGATAAAAAGATAAAAAGATTCAGAGATAAAGAGATAAAGAGATAAAGAGATAGAAAGATAGAGGAGATAGAGAGATAGAGAGATAGAGAGATAGAGAGATAGAGAGATAGAGAGATAGAGAGATAGAGAGATAGAGAGATAGAGAGATAGAGAGATAGAGAGATAGAGATAGAGAGATAGAGAGATAGAGAGATAGAGAGATAGAGAGATAGAGAGATAGAGAGATAGAGAGATAGAGAGATAGAGAGATAGAGAGATAGAGAGATAGAGAGATAGAGAGATAGAGAGATAGAGAGATAGAGAGATAGAGAGATAGAGAGATAGAGAGATAGAGAGATAGAGAGATAGAGAGATAGAGAGATAGAGAGATAGAGAGATAGAGAGATAGAGAGATAGAGAGATAGAGAGATAGAGAGATAGAGAGATAGAGAGATAGAGAGATAGAGAGATAGAGAGATAGAGAGATAGAGAGATAGAGAGATAGAGAGATAGAGAGATAGAGAGATAGAGAGATAGAGAGATAGAGAGATAGAGAGATAGAGAGATAGAGAGATAGAGAGATAGAGAGATAGAGAGATAGAGAGATAGAGAGATAGAGAGATAGAGAGATAGAGAGATAGAGAGATAGAGAGATAGAGAGATAGAGAGATAGAGAGATAGAGAGATAGAGAGATAGAGAGATAGAGAGATAGAGAGATAGAGAAATAGAGAGATAAAGAGATAGAGAGATAGAGAAATAGAGAGATATGAAATCAGAGAGATAGAGAGATAGAGAGATAGAGAGATGGAGAGATGGAGAGGTAGAGAGATAGAGAAATAGAAAGATAGAGAGATAGAGAGATAGAGAGATAGAGAGATAGAGAGATAGAGAGATAGAGAGATAGAGAGATAGAGAGATAGAGAGATAGAGAGATAGAGAGATAGAGAGATAGAGAGATAGAGAGATAGAGAGATAGAGAGATAGAGAGATAGAGAGATAGAGAGATAGAGAGATAGAGAGATAGAGAGATAGAGAGATAGAGAGATAGAGAGATAGAGAGATAGAGAGATAGAGAGATAGAGAGATAGAGAGATAGAGAGATAGAGAGATAGAGAGATAGAGAGATAGAGAGATAGAAAGATAGGTAGATAGAGAGATAGAAAGATAGAGAGATAGAGAGATACAGGGATAGAGAGATAGAGAGATAGAGAGATAGAGAGATAGAAAGATGGAGAGGTAGAGAGATAGAGGAAATAGAGAGATAAAGAGATAAAGAGATAAAGAGATAAAGAGATAAAGAGATAAAGAGATAAAGAGATAAAGAGATAAAGAGATAAAGAGATAAAGAGATGAAGAGATAAAGAGATAAAGAGATAAAGAGATAAAGAGATGAAGAGATAAAGAGATAAAGAGATAAAGAGATAAAGAGATAAAGAGATAAAGAGATAAAGAGATAAAGAGATAAAGAGATAAAGAGATAAAGAGATAAAGAGATAAAGAGATAAAGAGATAAAGAGATAAAAAGATTCAGAGATAAAGAGATAAAGAGATAAAGAGATAAAGAGATAAAAAGATAAAAAGATTCAGAGATAAAGAGATAAAGAGATAAAGAGATAGAAAGATAGAGGAGATAGAGAAATAGAGAGATAGAGAGATAGAGAGATAGAGAGATAGAGAAATAGAGAGATAGAGAGATAGAGAGATAGAGAGATAGAGAGATAGAGAGATAGAGAGATAGAGAGATAGAGAGATAGAGAGATAGAAAGATAGAGAGATAGAAAGATAGAGAGATAAAGAGATAGAGAGATAGAGAGATAGAGAGATAGAGAGATAGAGAGATAGAGAGATAGAGAGATAGAGAGATAGAGAGATAGAGAGATAGAGAGATAGAGAGATAGAGAGATAGAGAGATAGAGAGATAGAGAGATAGAGAGATAGAGAGATAGAGAGATAGAGAGATAGAGACATAGAGAGATAGAGAGATAGAGAGATAGAGAGATAGAGAGATAGAGAGATAGAGAGATAGAGACATAGAGAGATAGAGAGATAGAGAGATAGAGAGATAGAAAGATAGAGAGATAGAGGGATAGAGAAATAAAGAGATAGAGAGATAGAGAGATAGAGAGATAGAGAGATAGAGAGATAGACAGATAAAGAGATAGAGAGTTAGGAAAATAGAGAGATAGAGAGATATGAAATCAGAGAGATAGAGAGATAGAGAGATAGAGAGATAGAGAGATAGAGAGATAGAGAGATAGAGAGATAGAGAGATAGAGAGATAGAGAGATAGAGAGATAGAGAGATAGAGAGATAGAGAGATAGAGAGATAGAGAGATAGAGAGATAGAGAGATAGAGAGATAGAGAGATAGAGAGATAGAGAGATAGAGAGATAGAGAGATAGAGAGATAGAGAGATAGAGAGATAGAGAGATAGAGAGATAGAGAGATAGAGAGATAGAGAGATAGAGAGATAGAGAGATAGAGAGATAGAGAGATAGAGAGATAGAGAGATAGAGAGATAGAGAGATAGAGAGATAGAGAGATAGAGAGATAGAGAGATAGAGAGATAGAGAGATAGAGAGATAGAGAGATAGAGAGATAGAGAGATAGAGAGATAGAGAGATAGAGAGATAGAAAGATAGAGAGATAGAGAGATAGAGAGATAGAGAGATAGAGAGATAGAGAGATAGAGAGATAGAGAGATAGAGAGATAGAGAGATAGAGAGATAGAGAGATAGAGAGATAGAGAGATAGAGAGATAGAGAGATAGAGAGATAGAGAGATAGAGAGATAGAGAGATAGAGAGATAGAGAGATAGAGAGATAGAGAGATAGAGAGATAGAGAGATAGAGAGATAGAGAGATAGAGAGATAGAGAGATAGAGAGATAGAGAGATAGAGAGATAGAGAGATAGAGAGATAGAGAGATAGAGAGATAGAGGGATAGAGAGATAGAGAGATAGAGAGATAGAGAGATAGAGAGATGGAGAGATAGAGAGATAGAGAGATAGAGAGATAGAGAGATAGAGAGATAGAGAGATAGAGAGATAGAGAGATAGAGAGATAGAGAGATAGAGAGATAGAGAGATAGAGAGATAGAGAGATAGAGAGATAGAGAGATAGAGAGATAGAGAGATAGAGAGATAGAGAGATAGAGAGATAGAGAGATAGAGAGATAGAGAGATAGAGAGATAGAGAGATGGAGAGATAGAGAGATAGAGAGATAAAGAGATAGAGAGATAGAGAGATAGAGAGATAGAGAGATAGAGAGATAGAGAGATAGAGAGATAGACAGATAAAGAGATAGAGAGTTAGGAAAATAGAGAGATAGAGAGATATGAAATCAGAGAGATAGAGAGATAGAGAGATAGAGAGATAGAGAGATAGAGAGATAGAGAGATAGAGAGATAGAGAGATAGAGAGATAGAGAGATAGAGAGATAGAGAGATAGAGAGATAGAGAGATAGAGAGATAGAGAGATAGAGAGATAGAGAGATAGAGAGATAGAGAGATAGAGAGATAGAGAGATAGAGAGATAGAGAGATAGAGAGATAGAGAGATAGAGAGATAGAGAGATAGAGAGATAGAGAGATAGAGAGATAGAGAGATAGAGAGATAGAGAGATAGAGAGATAGAGAGATAGAGAGATAGAGAGATAGAGAGATAGAGAGATAGAGAGATAGAGAGATAGAGAGATAGAGAGATAGAGAGATAGAGAGATAGAGAGATAGAGAGATAGAGAGATAGAGAGATAGAGAGATAGAGAGATAGAGAGATAGAGAGATAGAGAGATAGAGAGATAGAGAGAGATAGAGAGATAGAGAGATAGAGAGATGGAGAGATAGAGAGATAGAGAGATAGAGATATAGGGAGATAGAGAGATAGAGAGATAGAGAGATAGAGAGATAGAGAGATAGAGAGATAGAGAGATAGAGAGATAAAGAGAAAGAGAGATAGAGAGATAGAGACATAGAGAGATTGAGAGATAGAGAGGTAGAGAGATAGAGAGATAGAGAGATAGAGAGATAGAGGGAAAGAGAGATAAAGAGATAGAGAGATAGAGAGGAAGAGAGATAGAGAGATAGAGAGATAGAGAGATAGAGAGATAGAGAGATAGAGAGATAGAGAGATAGAGAGATAGAGAGATAGAGAGATAGAGAGATAGAGAGATAGAGAGATAAAGAGATAGAGAGATAGAGAGATAGAGAGATAGAGAGATAGAGAGATAGAGAGATAGAGAGATAGAGAGATAGAGAGATAGAGAGATAGAGAGATAGAGAGATAGAGAGATAGAGAGATAGAGAGATAGAGAGATAGAGAGATAGAGAGATAGAGAGATAGAGAGATAGAGAGATAGAGAGATAGAGAGATAGAGAGATAGAGAGATAGAGAGATAGAGAGATAGAGATAGAGAGATAGAGAGATAGAGAGATAGAGAGATAGAGAGATAGAGAGATAGAGAGATAGAGAGATAGAGAGATAGAGAGATAGAGAGATAGAGAGATAGAGAGATAGAGAGATAGAGAGATAGAGAGATAGAGAGATAGAGAGATAGAGAGATAGAGAGATAGAGAGATAGAGAGATAGAGAGATAGAGAGATAGAGAGATAGAGAGATAGAGAGATAGAGAGATAGAGAGATAGAGAGATAGAGAGATAGAGAGATAGAGAGATAGAGAGATAGAGAGATAGAGAGATAGAGAGATAGAGAGATAGAGAGATAGAGAGATAGAGAGATAGAGAGATAGAGAGATAGAGAGATAGAGAGATAGAGAGATAGAGAGATAGAGAGATAGAGAGATAGAGAGATAGAGAGATAGAGAGATAGAGAGATAGAGAGATAGAGAGATAGAGAGATAGAGAGATAGAGAGATAGAGAGATAGAGAGATAGAGAGATAGAGAGATAGAGAGATAGAGAGATAGAGAAATAGAGAGATAAAGAGATAGAGAGATAGAGAAATAGAGAGATATGAAATCAGAGAGATAGAGAGATAGAGAGATAGAGAGATGGAGAGATGGAGAGGTAGAGAGATAGAGAAATAGAAAGATAGAGAGATAGAGAGATAGAGAGATAGAGAGATAGAGAGATAGAGAGATAGAGAGATAGAGAGATAGAGAGATAGAGAGATAGAGAGATAGAGAGATAGAGAGATAGAGAGATAGAGAGATAGAGAGATAGAGAGATAGAGAGATAGAGAGATAGAGAGATAGAGAGATAGAGAGATAGAGAGATAGAGAGATAGAGAGATAAAGAGATAGAGAGATAGAGAGATAGAGAGATAGAGAGATAGAGAGATAGAGAGATAGAGAGATAGAGAGATAGAAAGATAGGTAGATAGAGAGATAGAAAGATAGAGAGATAGAGAGATACAGGGATAGAGAGATAGAGAGATAGAGAGATAGAGAGATAGAAAGATGGAGAGGTAGAGAGATAGAGGAAATAGAGAGATAAAGAGATAAAGAGATAAAGAGATAAAGAGATAAAGAGATAAAGAGATAAAGAGATAAAGAGATAAAGAGATCAAGAGATAAAGAGATAAAGAGATAAAGAGATAAAGAGATGAAGAGATAAAGAGATAAAGAGATAAAGAGATAAAGAGATAAAGAGATAAAGAGATAAAGAGATAAAGAGATAAAGAGATAAAGAGATAAAGAGATAAAAAGATTCAGAGATAAAGAGATAAAGAGATAAAGAGATAAAGAGATAAAAAGATAAAAAGATTCAGAGATAAAGAGATAAAGAGATAAAGAGATAGAAAGATAGAGGAGATAGAGTGATAGAGAGATAGAGAGATAGAGAGATAGAGAGATAGAGAGATAGAGAGATAGAGAGATAGAGAGATAGAGAGATAGAGAGATAGAGAGATAGAGAGATAGAGAGATAGAGAGATAGAGAGATAGAGAGATAGAGAGATAGAGAGATAGAGAGATAGAGAGATAGAGAGATAGAGAGATAGAAAGATAGAGAGATAAAGAGATAGAGAGATAGAGAGATAGAGAGATAGAGAGATAGAGAGATAGAGAGATAGAGAGATAGAGAGATAGAGAGATAGAAAGATAGAGAGATAGAGAGATAGAGAGATAGAGAGATAGAGAGATAGAGAGATAGAGAGATAGAGAGATAGAGACATAGAGAGATAGAGAGATAGAGAGATAGAGAGATAGAAAGATAGAGAGATAGAGGGATAGAGAAATAAAGAGATAGAGAGATAGAGAGATAGAGAGATAGAGAGATAGAGAGATAGACAGATAAAGAGATAGAGAGTTAGGAAAATAGAGAGATAGAGAGATATGAAATCAGAGAGATAGAGAGATAGAGAGATAGAGAGATAGAGAGATAGAGAGATAGAGAGATAGAGAGATAGAGAGATAGAGAGATAGAGAGATAGAGAGATAGAGAGATAGAGAGATAGAGAGATAGAGAGATAGAGAGATAGAGAGATAGAGAGATAGAGAGATAGAGAGATAGAGAGATAGAGAGATAGAGAGATAGAGAGATAGAGAGATAGAGAGATAGAGAGATAGAGAGATAGAGAGATAGAGAGATAGAGATAGAGAGATAGAGAGATAGAGAGATAGAGAGATAGAGAGATAGAGAGATAGAGAGATAGAGAGATAGAGAGATAGAGAGATAGAGAGATAGAGAGATAGAGAGATAGAGAGATAGAGAGATAGAGAGATAGAGAGATAGAGAGATAGAGAGATAGAGAGATAGAGAGATAGAGAGATAGAGAGATAGAGAGAGATAGAGAGATAGAGAGATAGAGAGATAGAGAGATAGAGAGATAGAAAGATAGAGAGATAGAGAGATAGAGAGATAGAGAGATAGAGAGATAGAGAGATAGAGAGATAGAGAGATAGAGAGATAGAGAGATAGAGAGATAGAGAGATAGAGAGATAGAGAGATAGAGAGATAGAGAGATAGAGAGATAGAGAGATAGAGAGATAGAGAGATAGAGAGATAGAGAGATAGAGAGATAGAGAGATAGAGAGATAGAGAGATAGAGAGATAGAGAGATAGAGAGATAGAGAGATAGAGAGATAGAGAAATAGAGAGATAGAGAGATAGAGAGATAGAGAGATAGAGAGATAGAGAGATAGAGAGATAGAGAGATAGAGAGATAGAGGGATAGAGAGATAGAGAGATAGAGAGATAGAGAGATAGAGAGATGGAGAGATAGAGAGATAGAGAGATAGAGAGATAGAGAGATAGAGAGATAGAGAGATAGAGAGATAGAGAGATAGAGAGATAGAGAGATAGAGAGATAGAGAGATAGAGAGATAGAGAGATAGAGAGATAGAGAGATAGAGAGATAGAGAGATAGAGAGATAGAGAGATAGAGAGATAGAGAGATAGAGAGATAGAGAGATAGAGAGATAGAAAGATAGGTAGATAGAGAGATAGAAAGATAGAGAGATAGAGAGATACAGGGATAGAGAGATAGAGAGATAGAGAGATAGAGAGATAGAAAGATGGAGAGGTAGAGAGATAGAGGAAATAGAGAGATAAAGAGATAAAGAGATAAAGAGATAAAGAGATAAAGAGATAAAGAGATAAAGAGATAAAGAGATAAAGAGATCAAGAGATAAAGAGATAAAGAGATAAAGAGATAAAGAGATGAAGAGATAAAGAGATAAAGAGATAAAGAGATAAAGAGATAAAGAGATAAAGAGATAAAGAGATAAAGAGATAAAGAGATAAAGAGATAAAGAGATAAAGAGATAAAGAGATAAAAAGATTCAGAGATAAAGAGATAAAGAGATAAAGAGATAAAGAGATAAAAAGATAAAAAGATTCAGAGATAAAGAGATAAAGAGATAAAGAGATAGAAAGATAGAGGAGATAGAGAGATAGAGAGATAGAGAGATAGAGAGATAGAGAGATAGAGAGTTAGAGAGATAGAGAGATAGAGAGATAGAGAGATAGAGAGATAGAGAGATAGAGAGATAGAGAGATAGAGAGATAGAGAGATAGAGAGATAGAGAGATAGAGAGATAGAGAGATAGAAAGATAGAGAGATAAAGAGATAGAGAGATAGAGAGATAGAGAGATAGAGAGATAGAGAGATAGAGAGATAGAGAGATAGAGAGATAGAGAGATAGAGAGATAGAAAGATAGAGAGATAGAGAGATAGAGAGATAGAGAGATAGAGAGATAGAGAGATAGAGAGATAGAGAGATAGAGACATAGAGAGATAGAGAGATAGAGAGATAGAGAGATAGAAAGATAGAGAGATAGAGGGATAGAGAAATAAAGAGATAGAGAGATAGAGAGATAGAGAGATAGAGAGATAGAGAGATAGACAGATAAAGAGATAGAGAGTTAGGAAAATAGAGAGATAGAGAGATATGAAATCAGAGAGATAGAGAGATAGAGAGATAGAGAGATAGAGAGATAGAGAGATAGAGAGATAGAGAGATAGAGAGATAGAGAGATAGAGAGATAGAGAGATAGAGAGATAGAGAGATAGAGAGATAGAGAGATAGAGAGATAGAGAGATAGAGAGATAGAGAGATAGAGAGATAGAGAGATAGAGAGATAGAGAGATAGAGAGATAGAGAGATAGAGAGATAGAGAGATAGAGAGATAGAGAGATAGAGAGATAGAGAGATAGAGAGATAGAGAGATAGAGAGATAGAGAGATAGAGAGATAGAGAGATAGAGAGATAGAGAGATAGAGAGATAGAGAGATAGAGAGATAGAGAGATAGAGAGATAGAGAGATAGAGAGATACAGAGAGATAGAGAGATAGAGAGATAGAGAGATAGAGAAATAGAGAGATAGAGAGATAGAGAGATAGAGAGATAGAGAGATAGAGAGATAGAGAGATAGAGAGATAGAGAGATAGAGAGATAGAGAGATAGAGAGATAGAGAGATAGAGAGATAGAGAGATAGAGAGATAGAGAGATAGAGAGATAGAGAGATAGAGAGATAGAGAGATAGAGAGATAGAGAGATAGAGAGATAGAGAGATAGAGAGATAGAGAGATAGAGAGATAGAGAGATAGAGAGATAGAGAGATAGAGAGATAGAGAGATAGAGAGATAGAGAGATAGAGAGATAGAGAGATAGAGAGATAGAGAGATAGAGAGATAGAGAGATAGAGAGATAGAGAGATAGAGAGATAGAGAGATAGAGAGATAGAGAGATAGAGAGATAGAGAGATAGAGAGATAGAGAGATAGAGAGATAGAGGGATAGAGAGATAGAGAGATAGAGAGGTAGAGAGATAGAGAGATGGAGAGATAGAGAGATAGAGAGATAGAGAGATAGAGAGATAGAGAGATAGAGAGATAGAGAGATAGAGAGATAGAGAGATAGAGAGATAGAGAGATAGAGAGATAGAGAGATAGAGAGATAGAGAGATAGAGAGATAGAGAGATAGAGAGATAGAGAGATAGAGAGATAGAGAGATAGAGAGATAGAAAGATAGAGAGATAGAGAGATAGAGAGATAGAGAGATGGAGAGATAGAGAGATAGAGAGATGGAGAGATGGAGAGATAGAGAGATAGAGAGATAAAGAGATAGAGAGATAGAGAGATAGAGAGATAGAGAGATAGAGAGATAGAGAGATAGAGAGATAGAGAAATAGAGAGATAGAGAGATAGAGAGATAGAGAGATAGAGAGATAGAGAGATAGAGAGATCGAGAGATAGAGAGATAGAGAGATAGAGAGATAGAGAGATAGAGAGATAGAGAGATAGAGAGATAGAAAGATAGAGAGATAGAGAGATAGAGAGATAGAGAGATAGAGAGATAGAGAGATAGAAAGATGGAGAGATAGAGGAAATAGAGAGATAAAGAGATAAAGAGATAAAGAGATAAAGAGATAAAGAGATAAAGAGATAAAGAGATAAAGAGATAAAGAGATAAAGAGATAAAGAGATAAAGAGATAAAGAGATAAAGAGATAAAGAGATAAAGAGATAAAGAGATAAAGAGATAAAGAGATAAAGAGATAAAGAGATAAAGAGATAAAGAGATAAAGAGATAAAGAGATAAAGAGATAAAGAGATAAAGAGATAAAGAGATAAAGAGATAAAGAGATAAAGAGATAAAGAGATAAAGAGATAAAGAGATAAAGAGATAAAGAGATAAAGAGATAAAGAGATAAAGAGATAAAGAGATAAAGAGATAAAGAGATAAAGAGATAAAGAGATAAAGAGATAAAGAGATAAAGAGATAAAGAGATAAAGAGATAAAGAGATAAAGAGATAAAGAGATAAAGAGATAAAGAGATAAAGAGATAAAGAGATAAAGAGATAAAGAGATAAAGAGATAAAGAGATAAAGAGATAAAGAGATAAAGAGATAAAGAGATAAAGAGATAAAGAGATAAAGAGATAAAGAGATAAAGAGATAAAGAGATAAAGAGATAAAGAGATAAAGAGATAAAGAGATAAAGAGATAAAGAGATAAAGAGATAAAGAGATAAAGAGATAAAGAGATAAAGAGATAAAGAGATAAAGAGATAAAGAGATAAAGAGATAAAGAGATAAAGAGATAAAGAGATAAAGAGATAAAGAGATAAAGAGATAAAGAGATAAAGAGATAAAGAGATAAAGAGATAAAGAGATAAAGAGATAAAGAGATAAAGAGATAAAGAGATAAAGAGATAAAGAGATAAAGAGATAAAGAGATAAAGAGATAAAGAGATAAAGAGATAAAGAGATAAAGAGATAAAGAGATAAAGAGATAAAGAGATAAAGAGATAAAGAGATAAAGAGATAAAGAGATAAAGAGATAAAGAGATAAAGAGATAAAGAGATAAAGAGATAAAGAGATAAAGAGATAAAGAGATAAAGAGATAAAGAGATAAAGAGATAAAGAGATAAAGAGATAAAGAGATAAAGAGATAAAGAGATAAAGAGATAAAGAGATAAAGAGATAAAGAGATAAGAGATAAAGAGATAAAGAGATAAAGAGATAAAGAGATAAAAAGATAAAGAGATAAAGAGATAAAGAGATAAAGAGATAAAGAGATAAAGAGATAAAGAGATAAAGAGATAAAGAGATAAAGAGATAAAGAGATAAAGAGATAAAGAGATAAAGAGATAAAGAGATAAAGAGATAAAGAGATAAAGAGATAAAGAGATAAAGAGATAAAGAGATAAAGAGATAAAGAGATAAAGAGATAAAGAGATAAAGAGATAAAGAGATAAAGAGATAAAGAGATAAAGAGATAAAGAGATAAAGAGATAAAGAGATAAAGAGATAAAGAGATAAAGAGATAAAGAGATAAAGAGATAAAGAGATAAAGAGATAAAGAGATAAAGAGATAAAGAGATAAAGAGATAAAGAGATAAAGAGATAAAGAGATAAAGAGATAAAGAGATAAAGAGATAAAGAGATAAAGAGATAAAGAGATAAAGAGATAAAGAGATAAAGAGATAAAGAGATAAAGAGATAAAGAGATAAAGAGATAAAGAGATAAAGAGATAAAGAGATAAAGAGATAAAGAGATAAAGAGATAAAGAGATAAAGAGATAAAGAGATAAAGAGATAAAGAGATAAAGAGATAAAGAGATAAAGAGATAAAGAGATAAAGAGATTCAGAGATAAAGAGATAAAGAGATGAAGAGATAAAGAGATAGAAAGATAAAGAGATAGAGAGATAGAGAGATAGAGAGATAGAGAGATAGAGAGATAGAGAGATAGAGAGATAGAGAGATAGAGAGATAGAGAGATAGAGAGATAGAGAGATAGAGAGATAGAGAGATAGAGAGATAGAGAGATAGAGAGATAGAGAGATAGAGAGATAGAGAGATAGAGAGATAGAGAGATAGAGAGATAGAGAGATAGAGAGATAGAGAGATAGAGAGATAGAGAGATAGTGAGATAGAGAGATAGAGAGATAGAGAGATAGAGAGATAGAGAGATAGAGAGATAGAGGGATAGAGAGATAGAGAGATAGAGAGATAGAGAGATAGAGAGATAGAGGAGATAGAGAGATAGAGAGATAGAGAGATAGAGAGATAGAGAGATAGAGAGATAGGGAAATAGAGAGATAGAGAGATTGAGAGATAGAGAGATAGAGAGATAGAGAGATAGAGAGATAGAAAGATAGAGAGATAGAGAGATAGAGAGATAGAGAGATAGAGAGATAGAGAGATAGAAAGATGGAGAGATAGAGGAAATAGAGAGATAAAGAGATAAAGAGATAAAGAGATAAAGAGATAAAGAGATAAAGAGATAAAGAGATAAGAGATAAAGAGATAAAGAGATAAAGAGATAAAGAGATAAAGAGATAAAGAGATAAAGAGATAAAGAGATAAAGAGATAAAGAGATAAAGAGATAAGAGATAAAGAGATAAAGAGATAAAGAGATAAAGAGATAAAGAGATAAAGAGATAAAGAGATAAAGAGATAAAGAGATAAAGAGATAAAGAGATAAAGAGATAAAGAGATAAAGAGATAAAGAGATAAAGAGATAAAGAGATAAAGAGATAAAGAGATAAAGAGATAAAGAGATAAAGAGATAAAGAGATAAAGAGATAAAGAGATAAAGAGATAAAGAGATAAAGAGATAAAGAGATAAAGAGATAAAGAGATAAAGAGATAAAGAGATAAAGAGATAAGAGATAAAGAGATAAAGAGATAAAGAGATAAAGAGATAAAGAGATAAAGAGATAAAGAGATAAAGAGATAAAGAGATAAAGAGATAAAGAGATAAAGAGATAAAGAGATAAAGAGATAAAGAGATAAAGAGATAAAGAGATAAAGAGATAAAGAGATAAAGAGATAAAGAGATAAAGAGATAAAGAGATAAGAGATAAAGAGATAAAGAGATAAAGAGATAAGAGATAAAGAGATAAAGAGATAAGAGATAAAGAGATAAAGAGATAAAGAGATAAAGAGATAAAGAGATAAAGAGATAAAGAGATAAAGAGATAAAGAGATAAAGAGATAAAGAGATAAAGAGATAAAGAGATAAAGAGATAAAGAGATAAAGAGATAAAGAGATAAAGAGATAAAGAGATAAAAAGATAAGAGATAAAGAGATAAAGAGATAAAGAGATAAAGAGATAAAGAGATAAAGAGATAAAGAGATAAAAAGATAAAGAGATAAAGAGATAAAGAGATAAAGAGATAAAGAGATAAAGAGATAAAGAGATAAAGAGATAAAGAGATAAAGAGATAAAGAGATAAAGAGATAAAGAGATAAAGAGATAAAGAGATAAAAAGATAAAGAGATAAGAGATAAGAGAAAGAGATAAAGAGATAAAGAGATAAAGAGATAAAGAGATAAAGAGATAAAGAGATAAAGAGATAAAGAGATAAAGAGATAAAGAGATAAAGAGATAAAGAGATAAAGAGATAAAGAGATAAAGAGATAAAGAGATAAAGAGATAAAGAGATAAAGAGATAAAGAGATAAAGAGATAAGAGATAAAGAGATAAAGAGATAAAGAGATAAAGAGATAAAGAGATAAAGAGATAAAGAGATAAAGAGATAAAGAGATAAAGAGATAAAGAGATAAAGAGATAAAGAGATAAAGAGATAAAGAGATAAAGAGATAAAGAGATAAAGAGATAAAGAGATAAAGAGATAAAGAGATAAAGAGATAAAGAGATAAAGAGATAAAGAGATAAAGAGATAAAGAAGAGATAAAGAGATAAAGAGATAAAGAGATAAAGAGATAAAGAGATAAAGAGATAAAGAGATAAAGAGATAAAGAGATAAAGAGATAAAGAGATAAAGAGATAAAGAGATAAGAGATAAAGAGATAAAGAGATAAAGAGATAAAGAGATTCAGAGATAAAGAGATAAAGAGATGAAGAGATAAAGAGATAGAAAGATAAAGAGATAGAGAGATAGAGAGATAGAGAGATAGAGAGATAGAGAGATAGAGAGATAGAGAGATAGAGAGATAGAGAGATAGAGAGATAGAGAGATAGAGAGATAGAGAGATAGAGAGATAGAGAGATAGAGAGATAGAGAGATAGAGAGATAGAGAGATAGAGAGATAGAGAGATAGAGAGATAGAGAGATAGAGAGATAGAGAGATAGAGAGATAGAGAGATAGAGAGATAGAGAGATAGAGAGATAGAGAGATAGAGAGATAGAGAGATAGAGAGATAGAGAGATAGAGAGATAGAGAGATAGAGAGATAGAGAGATAGAGAGATAGAGAGATAGAGAGATAGAGAGATAGAGAGATAGAGAGATAGAGAGATAGAGAGATAGAGAGATAGAGGAGATAGAGAGATAGAGAGATAGAGAGATAGAGAGATAGAGAGATAGAGAGATAGAGAGATAGAGAGATAGAGAGATTGAGAGATAGAGAGATAGAGAGATAAAGAGATAGAGAGATAGGAAAATAGAGAGATAGAGAGATATGAAATCAGAGAGATAGAGAGATGGAGAGGTAGAGAGATAAATAAATAGAAAGATAGAGAGATAGAGAGATAGAGAGATAGAGAGATAAAGAGATAGAGAGATAGAGAGATAGAGAGATAGAGAGATAGAGAGATAGAGAGATAGAGAGATAGAGAGATAGAAAGATGGAGAGGTAGAGAGATAGAGGAGATAGAGAGATAAAGAGATAAAGAGTTAAAGAGATAAAGAGATAAAGAGATAAAGAGATAAAGAGATAAAGAGATAAAGAGATAGAGAGATAGAGAAATAGAGTGATAAAGAGCTAGAGAGATAGAGAGATAGAAAGATAGAGAGATAGAGAGATAGAGAGATAGAGAGATGGAGAGATAGAGAGATAGAGAGATAGAGAGATAGAGAGATAGAGAGATAGAGAGATAGAGAGATAAAGAGATAGAAATAGAGATAGAGAAATAGAGAGATAGAGAGATAGAGAGATCGAGAGATATAGAGATAGAGAGATAGAGACATAGAGAGATAGAGAGATAGAGAGATAGAGAGATAGAGAGATAGAGAGATAGAGAGATAGAGAAATAGAGAGATAGAGAGATAGAGAAATAGAAAGATAGAGAGATAGAAAGATAGAGAGATAGAGAGATAGAGAGATAGAGAGATAGAGAGATAGAGAGATAGAGAGATAGAGAGATAGAGAGATAGAGAGATAGAGAGATAGAGAGATAGAAAGATAGAGAGATAGAGAGATAGAGAGATAGAGAGATAGAGAGATAGAGAGATAGAAAGATAGAGAGATAGAGAGATAGAGAGATAGAGAGATAGAGAGATAGAGAGAAAGAGAGATAGAGAGATAGAGAGATAGAGAGATAGAGAGATAGAGAGATAGAGAGATAGAGAGATAGAGAGATAGAGAGATAGAGAGATAGAGACATAGAGAGATAGAGAGATAGAGAGATAGAGAGATAGAAAGATAGAGAGATAGAGGGATAGAGAAATAAGAGATAGAGAGATAGAGAGATAGAGAGATAGAGAGATAGAAAGATAGAGAGATAGAGAGATAGAGAGATAGAGAGATAGAGAGATAGAGAGATAGAGAGATAGAGAGATAGAGAGATAGAGGGATAGAGAAATAGAGAGATAGAGAGATAGAGAGATAGAGAGATAGAGAGATAGAGAGATAGAGAGATAGAGAGATAGAGAGATAGAGAGATAGAGAGATAGAGAGATAGAGAGATAGAGAGATAGAGAGATAGAGAGATAGAGAGATAGAGAGATAGAGAGATAGAGAGATAGAGAGATAGAGAGATAGAGAGATAGAGAGATAGAGAGATAGAGAGATAGAGAGATAGAGAGATAGAGAGATAGAGAGATAGAGAGATAGAGAGATAAAGAGA
>CAXAQZ010000736.1:0-37764 GCA_963971145.1 Sussaba pulchella
AGAGTAAGAGAGTGAAAGAGTAAGAAAGTGAGAGATTGAGAGAGTAAGAGAGTAAGAGAGTAAGAGAGTGAGATAGTGAGAGAGTAAGAGAGTGAGAGAGTGAGAGAGTGAGAGAGTAAGAGAGTGAGAGAGTAAGAAAGTGAGAGATTGAGAGAATGAGAGATTGAGAGATTGAGAGAGTGAGAGAGTGAGAGAGTGAGAGAGTGAGAGAGTGAGAGAGTGAGAGAGTGAGAGAGTAAGAGAGTGAGAGAGTGAGAGAGTGAGAGAGTGAGAGAGTGAGAGAAAGAGAAATTGAGAGAGTAAGAGAGTGACAGAGTAAGAGAGTAAGAGAGTGAGAGAGTGAGAGAGTAAAAGAGTAAGAGAGTGAGAGAGTGCGCGCGTGAGAGAGTAAGAGAGTGAGAGAGAAAGAAAGTTAGAGAGTAAGAGATTAAGAGAGTGAGAGAGTGAGAGAGTGAGAGAGTCAGAGTGTGAGAGAGTGAGAGAGTGAGAGAGTGAGAGAGTGAGAGAGTGAGAGAGTGAGCTAATGAGAGAGTGAGAGAGTGAGAGAGTGAGGGAGTGAAAGAGTGACAGAGTGAGAGAGTAATAGAGTTAGAAAGTGAGGAATGCAGAGAGTGAGGAAGTGAGAGACTGAGAGAGTGAGAGAGTAAGAGAGTGAGAGAGTGAGAGAGTGAGAGAGTGAAAAAGTGAGAGAGTGAGAGAGTGAGAGAGTGAGAGAGTGAGAGAGTGAGAGAGTGAGAAAGTGAGAGAGTGAGAGAGTGAGAGAGTGAGAGAGTGAGAGAGTAAGAGAGTGAGAGAGTGAGAGAGTGAGAAAGTGAGAGAGTAAGAGAGTGAGAGAGTAAAAGGGTTAGAGAGTGAGAGAGTACGAGAGTGAGAGAGTGAGAGAGTGAGAGAGTGAGAGAGTGAGAGAGTGAGAGATTAAAAGAGTGAGAGAGTGAGAGAGTGAGAGAGTGAGAGAGTGAGAGAGTGAGAGAGTGAGAGAGTGAGAGAGTGAGAGAGTGAGAGAGTGAGAGAGTGAGAGAGTAAGAGAGTGAGAGAGTGAGAGAGTGAGAGAGTGAGAGAGTGAGAGAGTGAGAGAGTGAGAGAGTGAGAGAGTGAGAGAGTGAGAGAGTGAGAGAGTGAGACAGTGAAAGAGTGAGAGAGTGAGAGATTAAAAGAGTGAGAGAGTGAGAGAGTGAGAGAGTGAGAGAGTGAGAGAGTGAGAGAGTGAGAGAGTGAGAGAGTGAGAGAGTGAGAGAGTGAGAAAGTGAGAGAGTGAGAGAGTGAAAGAGTGAGAGAGTGAGAGAGTGAGAGAGTGAGAGAGTGAGAGAGTGAGAAAGTGAGAGAGTGAGAGGGTGAGAGAGTGAGAGAGTGAGAGAGTGAGAGAGTGAGAGAGTGAGAGAGTGAGAGAGTGAGAGAGTGAGAGAGTGAGAGAGTGAGGGAGCGAGAGAGTGAGAAAGTAAGAGAGTGAGAGAGTAAGAGAGTGAGAGAGTGAAAGAGTAAGAAAGTGAGAGATTGAGAGAGTAAGAGAGTGCGAGAGTAAGAGAGTGAGATAGTGAGAGAGTAAGAGAGTAAAAGAGTAAAGGAGTGAGAGAGTGAGGGAGTGAGAGCGTGAGAGAGTGAGAGAGTGAGAAAGTGAGAAAGTGAGAGACTGAAAGAGTGAGAGAGTGAGAGAGTGAGACAGTGAGGGAGTGAGAGAGTGAGAGACAAAGAGAGAGTGAGGAAGTGAGAAAGTGAGAAAGTGAGAGAGTAAGAGAGTGAGAGAGTGAAAGAATGAGAGAGTGAAAATGTGAGAGAGTGAGAAAGTAAGAGAGTGAAAGAGTGAGAGAGTGAGACAGTGAGAGAGTAAGAAAGTGAGAGAGTGAGAGAGTGAGAGAGTGAGAGAGTGAGAGAGTGAGAGAGTGAGGGAAAAAGACAGTGAGAGAGTGGGAGAGTGAGAGAGTGAGAGAGTGAAAGAGTGAGAGAGTGAGAAAGTAAGAGAGTGAGAGAGTGAGAGAGTGAGAGAGTGAGAGAGTGAGAAAGTGAGAGAGTGAGAGAGTGAAAGAGTGAGAGAGTGAGAGAGTGAGAGAGTGAAGAAGTGAGAAAGTGAGAGAGTGAGAGAGTAAGAGATTGAGAGAGTAAGAGAGTGAGAGAGTGAGAGAGTGAAAGAGTGAAAGTGTGAAAGAGTGAGAGAGTGATAGAGTGAGAGAGAGAGAGAGAGAGTGAAGAAGAGCGAAAGTGAGAGAGTGAGAGAGTGAGACAGTAAGAGAGTGAGAGATTAAGAGAGTGAGAGAGTGAGAGAGTGAGAGAGTGAGAGAGTAAGAGAGTGAGAGAGTGAGAGAGTGAGAAAGTGAGAGAGTGAGAGAGTGAGAGAGTAAGAGAGTGAGAGAGTGAGAGAGTGAGAGAGTAAAAGAGTGAGAGAGTGAGACAGTGAGACAGTGAGAGAGTGAGAGAGTGAGAGAGTGAGAAAGTGAGAGAGTGAGAGAGTGTGAGAGTGAGAGAGTGAGAGAGTGAGAGAGTGAGAGAGTGAGAGAGTGAGAGAGTGAGAGAGTGAGAGAGTGAGAGAGTGAGAGAGTGAGAGAGTGAGAGAGTGAGAGAGTGAGAGAGTGAGAGAGTGAGAGAGTGAGAGAGTGAGAGAGTGAGAGAGTGAGAGAGTGAGAGAGTGAGAGAGTGAGAGAGTGAGAGAGTGAGAGAGTGAGAGAGTGAGAGAGTGAGAGAGTGAGAGAGTGAGAGAGTGAGAGAGTGAGAGAGTGAGAGAGTGAGAGAGTGAGAGAGTGAGAGAGTGAGAGAGTAAGAGAGTGAGAGTGTGAGAGAGTGAGAGAGTGAGAGAGTAAGAGAGTGAGAGAGTGAGAGAGTGAGAGAGTGAGAGAGTGAGAGAGTGAGAGAGTGAGAGAGTGAGAGAGTGAGAGAGTGAGAGAGTGAGAGAGTGAGAGAGTGAGAGAGTGAGAGAGTGAGAGAGTGAGAGAGTGAGAGAGTGAGAGAGTGAGAGAGTGAGAGAGTGAGAGAGTGAGAGAGTGAGAGAGTGAGAGAGTGAGAGAGTGAGAGAGTGAGAGAGTGAGAGAGTGAGAGAGTAAGAGAGTAAGAGAGTGAGAGAGTAAGAAAGTGAGAGAGTGAGAGAGTGAGAGAGTGAGAGAGTGAGAGAGTGGGAGAGTGAGAGCGTGAGAGAGTAAGAGAGTGAGAGAGTGAGAGATCGAGAGTGAGAGAGTGAGAGAGTGAGAAAGTGAGAGAGTGTGAAAGTGAGAGAGTAAGAGAATGAGAGAGTGAGAGAGTGAGAGATTGAGAGAGTAAGAGACTAAGAGAGTGAGAGAGTGAGAAAGTGAGAGAGTGAGAGAGTGAGAGAGTGAGAGAGTGAGAGAGTGAGAGAGTGAGAGAGTGAGAGAGTGAGAGAGTGAGAGAGTAAGAGAGTGAGAGAGTGAGAGAGTGAGAGAGTGAGAGAGTAAGAGAGTGAGAGAGTGAGAGAGTGAGAGAGTGAGAGAGTGAGAAAGTGAGAGAGTGAGAGAGTGAGAGAGTGAGAGAGTGAGAGAGTGAGAGAGTGAGAGAGTGAGAGAGTAAGAGAGTAAGAGAGTAAGAGAGTGAGAAAGTGAGAAAGTGAGAAAGTGAGAGAGTGAGAGAGAGCGAGATTAAGAGCATGAAAGAGTTAGAGAGTGAGAGAGTGAGAGAGTGAGAGAGTGAGAGTGAGGAAGTAAGAGAGTGAGAGAGTGGGAGAGTGAGAGAGTGAGAGAGAGAGAATGAAAAAGTGAGAGGTTGAGAAAGTGAGAGTGTAAGAGAGTAAGAGTGTGAGAGAGTGAGAGAGTGAGAGAGTGAAAGAGTGAGATAGTGAAAGAGTGAGAAAGTGAGAGAGTGAAAGAGTGAGAGAGTAAGAAAGTGAGAGAGTAAGAAAGTGAGAGCGTGAGAGTGAGAGAGTAAGAGAGTGAGAAAGTGAAAGAGTGAAATAGTGAAAGAGTGAGAGAGTAAGAGAGTAACAGAGTGAGCGACTCAGAGAGCGAGAGAGTGAGAGAGTAAGAGAGTGAGATAATGAGAGAGTGAGAGAGTAAGAGAGTGAGAGAGTGAGATAATGAGAGAGTGAGAGAGTGAGAGAGTAAGAGAGTGAGAGAGTGAGAGAGTGAAAGAGTGACAGAGTGACAGAGTGAGAGAGTAAAAGAGTTAGAAAGTGAGAAATTCAGAGAGTGAGGAAGTGAGAGAGTAAGAGAGTGAGAGAGTGAGAAAGTGAGAGAGTGAGAGAGTGAGAGAGTGAGAGAGTGAGAGAGTAAGAGAGTGAGAGAGTGAGAGAGTGAGAAAGTGAGACAGTAAGAGAGTGAGAGAGTAAGAAAGTGAGAAATGCAGAGAGTGAGGAAGTGAGAGACTGAGAGAGTGAGAGAGTAAGAGAGTGAGAGAGTGAGAAAGTGAGAGAGTGAAAAAGTGAGAGAGTGAGAGAGTGAGAGAGTGAGAGAGTGAGAGAGTGAGAGAGTGAGAAAGTGAGAGAGTGAGAGAGTGAGAGAGTGAGAGAGTGAGAGAGTGAGAGAGTAAGAGAGTGAGAGAGTGAGAGAGTGAGAAAGTGAGACAGTAAGAGAGTGAGAGAGTAAGAAAGTGAGAGAGTGAGAGAGTGAGAGAGTGAGAGCGTGAGAGATTAAGAGAGTACGAGCGTTAGAGAGTAAAAGAGTGAGAGAGTGAGACAGTGATCGAGTGAGTAAGAGAGAGAGAGAGTGAGGTAGTAAGGAAGTGAGAGAGTGAGAGAGTGAGAGAGTAAGAGGGTTAGAGAGTGAGAGAGTACGAGAGTGAGAGAGTGAGAGAGTGAGAGAGTGAGAGAGTGAGAGAGTGAGAGAGTGAGAGAGTGAGAGAGTGAGAGAGTGAGAGAGTGAGAGAGTGAGAGATTAAAAGAGTGAGAAAGTGAGAGAGTGAGAGAGTGAGAGAGTGAGAGAGTGAGAGAGTGAGAGAGTGAGAGAGTGAGAGAGTGAGAGAGTGAGAGAGTGAGAGAGTGAGAGAGTGAGAGAGTGAGAGAGTGAGAGAGTGAGAGAGTGAGAGAGTGAGAGAGTGAGAGAGTGAGAGAGTGAGAGAGTGAGAGAGTGAAAGAGTGAGAGAGTGAGAGAGTGAGAGAGTGAGAGAGTGAGAGAGTGAGAGAGTGAGAGAGTGAGAGAGTAAGAGAGTGAGAAAGTGAGAGAGTGAGAGAGTGAGGGAATGAGAGAGTAAAAGAGTGAGAGAGTGAGAGAGTGAGAGAGTGAGAGAGTGAGAGAGTGAGAGAGTGAGAGAGTGAGAGAGTGAGAGAGTGAGAGAGTGAGGGAGCGAGAGAGTGAGAAAGTAAGAGAGCGAGAGAGTAAGAGAGTAAGAGAGTGAAAGAGTAAGAAAGTGAGAGATTGAGAGAGTAAGAGAGTAAGACAGTAAGAGAGTGAGATAGTGAGAGAGTAAGAGAGTGAAAGAGTGAGAGAGTGAGAGAGTAAGAGAGTGAGAGAGTAAGAAAGTGAGAGATTGAGAGAATGAGAGATTGAGAGAATGAGAGATTGAGAAATTGAGAGAGTGAGAGAGTGAGAGAGTGAGAGAGTGAGAGAGTGAGAGAGTGAGAGAGTGAGAGAGTGAGAGAGTGAGAGAGTAAGAGAGTGAGAGAGTGAGAGAGTGAGAGAGTGAGAGAGTGAGAGAAAGAGAAATTGAGAGAGTAAGAGAGTGAGAGAGTAAGAGAGTAAGAGAGTCAGAGAGTGAGAGAGTAAAAGAGTAAGAGAGTGAGAGAGTGCGCGCGTGAGAGAGTAAGAGAGTGAGAGAGAAAGAAAGTTAGAGAGTAAGAGATTAAGAGAGTGAGAGAGTGAGAGAGTGAGAGAGTGAGAGTGTGAGAGAGTGAGAGAGTGAGAGAGTGAGAGAGTGAGAGAGTGAGAGAGTGAGAGAGTGAGATAATGAGAGAGTGAGAGAGTGAGAGAGTGAGGGAGTGAAAGAGTGACAGAGTGAGAGAGTAATAGAGTTATAAAGTGAGGAATGCAGAGAGTGAGGAAGTGAAAGACTGAGAGAGTGAGAGAGTAAGAGAGTGAGAGAGTGAGAGAGTGAGAGAGTGAGAAAGTGAGAGAGTGAGAGAGTGAGAGAGTGAGAGAGTGAGAGAGTGAGAAAGTGAGAGAGTGAGAGAGTGAGAGAGTGAGAGAGTGAGAGAGTGAGAGAGTAAGAGAGTGAGAGAGTGAGAGAGTGAGAAAGTGAGAGAGTAAGAGAGTGAGAGAGTAAAAAAGTGAGAGAGTGAGAGAGTGAGAGAGTGAGAGCGTGAGAGATTGAGAGAGTACGAGCGTTAGAGAGTGAAAGAGTGAGAGAGTGAGACAGTGATAGAGTGAGTAAGAGAGAGAGAGAGTGAGGTAGTAAGGAGGTGAGAGAGTGAGAGAGTGAGAGAGTAAGAGGGTTAGAGAGTGAGAGAGTACGAGAGTGAGAGAGTGAGAGAGTGAGAGAGTGAGAGAGTGAGAGATTAAAAGAGTGAGAGAGTGAGAGAGTTAGAGAGTGAGAGAGTGAGAGAGTGAGAGAGTGAGAGAGTGAGAGAGTGAGAGAGTGAGAGAGTGAGAGAGTGAGAGAGTGAGAGAGTGAGAGAGTGAGAGAGTGAGAGAGTGAGAGAGTGAGAGAGTGAGAGAGTGAGAGAGTGAAAGAGTGAGAGAGTGAGAGATTAAAAGAGTGAAAGAGTGAGAGAATGAGAGAGTGAGAGAGTGAGAGAGTGAGAGAGTGAGAGAGTGAGAGAGTGAGAGAGTGAGAGAGTGAGAAAGTGAGAGAGTGAGAGAGTGAGAAAGTGAGAGAGTGAAAGAGTGAAAGAGTGAAAGAGTGAGAGAGTGAGAGAGTGAGAGAGTGAGAGAGTGAGAAAGTGAGAGAGTGAGAGGGTGAGTGAGTGAGAGAGTGAGAGAGTGAGAGAGTGAGAGAGTGAGAGAGTGAGAGAGTGAGAGAGTGAGAGAGTGAGAGAGTGAGGGAGCGAGAGAGTGAGAAAGTAAGAGAGTGAGAGAGTAAGAGAGTGAGAGAGTGAAAGAGTAAGAAAGTGAGAGATTGAGAGAGTAAGAGAGTGCGAGAGTAAGAGAGTGAGATAGTAAGAGAGTAAGAGAGTAAAAGAGTAAAGAAGTGAGAGAGTGAGGGAGTGAGAGAGTGAGAGAGTGAGAGAGTGAGAAAGTGAGAGAGTGAGAGACTGAAAGAGTGAGAGAGTGAGAGAGTGAGACAGTGAGGGAGTGAGAGAGTGAGAGACAAAGAGAGAGTGAGGAAGTGAGAAAGTGAGAAAGTGAGAGAGTAAGAGAGTGAGAGAGTGAAAGAATGAGAGAGTGGAAGAGTGAGAGAGTGAGAAAGTAAGAGAGTGAAAGAGTGAGAGAGTGAGACAGTGAGAGAGTAAGAAAGTGAGAGAGTGAGAGAGTGAGAGTGTGAGAGAGTGAGAGAGTGAGGGAGAAAGACAGTGAGAGAGTGGGAGAGTGAGAGAGTGAGAGAGTGAAAGAGTGAGAGAGTGAGAAAGTAAGAGAGTGAGAGAGTGAGAGAGTGAGAGAGTGAGAGAGTGAGAAAGTGAGAGAGTGAGAGAGTGAAAGAGTGAGAGAGTGAGAGAGTGAAGAAGTGAGAAAGTGAGAGAGTGAGAGAGTAAGAGATTGAGAGAGTAAGAGAGTGAGAGAGTGAGATAGTGAAAGAGTGAAAGTGTGAAAGAGTGAGAAAGTAATAGAGTGAGAGAGAGAGAGAGAGTGGGGAAGAGCGAAAGTGAGAGAGTGAGAGAGTGAGACAGTAAGAGAGTGAGAGATTAAGAGAGTGAGAGAGTGAGAGAGTGAGAGAGTGAGAGAGTGAGAGAGTGAGAGAGTGAGAGAGTGAGAGAGTGAGAGAGTGAGAGAGTGAGAGAGTGAGAGAGTGAGAGAGTGAGAGAGTGAGAGAGTGAGAGAGTGAGAGAGTGAGAGAGTAAGAGAGTGAGAGAGTGAGAGAGTGAGAGAGTGAGAGAGTAAGAGAGTGAGAGAGTGAGACAGTGAGAGAGTGAGAGAGTGAGAGAGTGAGAGAGTGAGAGAGTGAGAAAGTGAGAGAGTGAGAGAGTGTGAGAGTGAGAGAGTGAGAGAGTAAAAGAGTGAGAGAGTGAGAGAGTGAGAGAGTGAGAGAGTGAGAGAGTGAGGGAGTGAGAGAGTGAGAGAGTGAGAGAGTGAGAGAGTGAGAGAGTGAGAGAGTGAGAGAGTGAGAGAGTGAGAGAGTGAGAGAGTGAGAGAGTGAGAGAGTGAGAGAGTGAGAGAGTGAGGGAGTGAGAGAGTGAGAGAGTGAGAGAGTGAGAGAGTGAGAGTGTGAGAGAGTGAGAGAGTGAGAGAGTAAGAGAGTGAGAGAGTGAGAGAGTGAGAGAGTGAGAGAGTGAGAGAGTGAGAGAGTGAGAGAGTGAGAGAGTGAGAGAGTCAGAGAGTGAGAGAGTGAGAGAGTAAGAGAGTGAGAGTGTGAGAGAGTGAGAGAGTGAAAGAGTAAGAGAGTGAGAGAGTGAGAGAGTGAGAGAGTGAGAGAGTGAGAGAGTGAGAGAGTGAGAGAGTGAGAGAGTGAGAGAGTGAGAGAGTGAGAGAGTGAGAGAGTGAGAGAGTGAGAGAGTGAGAGAGTGAGAGAGTGAAAGAGTGAGAGAGTGAGAGAGTGAGAGAGTGAGAGAGTGAGAGAGTGAGAGAGTGAGAGAGTGAGAGAGTGAGAGAGTGAGAGAGTGAGAGAGTGAGAGAGTGAGAGAGTAAGAGAGTAAGAGAGTGAGAGAGTAAGAAAGTGAGAGAGTGAGAGAGTGAGAGAGTGAGAGAGTGAGAGAGTCGGAGAGTGAGAGCGTGAGAGAGTGAGAGAGTGAGAGAGTGAGAGATCGAGAGTGAGAGAGTGAGAGAGTGAGAAAGTGAGAGAGTGAGAGAGTGTGAAAGTGAGAGAGTAAGAGAATGAGAGAGTGAGAGAGTGAGAGATTGAGAGAGTAAGAGACTAAGAGAGTGAGAGAGTGAGAAAGTGAGAGAGTGAGAGAGTGAGAGAGTGAGAGAGTGAGAGAGTGAGAGAGTGAGAGAGTGAGAGAGTGAGAGAGTGAGAGAGTAAGAGAGTGAGAGAGTGAGAGAGTGAGAGAGTGAGAGAGTAAGAGAGTGAGAGAGTGAGAGAGTGAGAGAGTGAGAGAGTGAGAGAGTGAGAGAGTGAGAGAGTGAGAGAGTGAGAGAGTGAGAGAGTGAGAGAGTGAGAGAAAGAGAGAGTGAGAGAGTGAGAGAGTAAGAGAGTGAGAGAGTGAGAAAGTGAGAAAGTGAGAGAGTGAGAGAGAGCGAGATTAAGAGCATGAAAGAGTTAGAGAGTGAGAGAGTGAGAGAGTGAGAGTGAGGAAGTAAGAGAGTGAGAGAGTGGGAGAGTGAGATAGTGAGAGAGAGAGAATGAAAAAGTGAGAGGTTGAGAAAGTGAGAGTGTGAAAGAGTAAGAGTGTGAGAGAGTGAGAGAGTGAGAGAGTGAAAGAGTGAGATAGTGAAAGAGTGAGAAAGTGAGAGAGTGAAAGAGTGAGAGAGTAAGAAAGTGAGAGAGTAAGAAAGTGAGAGCGTGAGAGTGAGAGAGTAAGAGAGTGAGAAAGTGAAAGAGTAAAATAGTGAAAGAGTGAGAGAGTAAGAGAGTAACAGAGTGAGCGACTCAGAGAGCGAGAGAGTGAGAGAGTAAGAAAGTGAGATAATGAGAGAGTGAGAGAGTAAGAGAGTGAGAGAGTGAGATAATGAGAGAGTGAGAGAGTGAGAGAGTAAGAGAGTGAGAGAGTGAGAGAGTGAAAGAGTGACAGAGTGACAGAGTGAGAGAGTAAAAGAGTTAGAAAGTGAGAAATTCAGAGAGTGAGGAAGTGAGAGAGTAAGAGAGTGAGAGAGTGAGAAAGTTAGAGAGTGAGAGAGTGAGAGAGTGAGAGAGTGAGAGAGTGAGAGAGTGAGGGAGTGAGAGAGTAAGAGAGTGAGAGAGTGAGAGAGTGAGAAAGTGAGACAGTAAGAGAGTGAGAGAGTAAAAAAGTGAGAAATGCAGAGAGTGAGGAAGTGAGAGACTGAGAGAGTGAGAGAGTAAGAGAGTGAGAGAGTGAGAAAGTGAGAGAGTGAAAAAGTGAGAGAGTGAGAGAGTGAGAGAGTGAGAGAGTGAGAGAGTGAGAAAGTGAGAGAGTGAGAGAGTGAGAGAGTGAGAGAGTGAGAGAGTGAGAGAGTAAGAGAGTGAGAGAGTGAGAGAGTGAGAAAGTGAGACAGTAAGAGAGTGAGAGAGTAAGAAAGTGAGAGAGTGAGAGAGTGAGAGAGTGAGAGCGTGAGAGATTAAGAGAGTACGAGCGTTAGAGAGTGAAAGAGTGAGAGAGTGAGACAGTGATCGAGTGAGTAAGAGAGAGAGAGAGTGAGGTAGTAAGGAAGTGAGAGAGTGAGAGAGTGAGAGAGTAAGAGGGTTAGAGAGTGAGAGAGTACGAGAGTGAGAGAGTGAGAGAGTGAGAGAGTGAGAGAGTGAGAGAGTGAGAGAGTGAGAGAGTGAGAGAGTGAGAGAGTGAGAGAGTGAGAGAGTGAGAGAGTGAGAGATTAAAAGAGTGAGAGAGTGAGAGAGTGAGAGAGTGAGAGAGTGAGAGAGTGAGAGAGTGAGAGAGTGAGAGAGTGAGAGAGTGAGAGAGTGAGAGAGTGAGAGAGTGAGAGAGTGAGAGAGTGAGAGAGTGAGAGAGTGAGAGAGTGAGAGAGTGAAAGAGTGAGAGAGTGAGAGAGTGAGAGAGTGAGAGAGTGAGAGAGTGAGAGAGTGAGAGAGTGAGAGAGTGAGAGAGTGAGAAAGTGAGAGAGTGAGAGAGTGAGAGAGTGAGAGAGTGAGAGAGTGAGAAAGTGAGAGAGTGAGAGAGTGAGAGAGTGAGAGAGTGAGAGAGTAAGAGAGTGAGAGAGTGAGAGAGTGAGAGAGTGAGAGAGTGAGAGAGTAAGAGAGTGAGAAAGTGAGAGAGTGAGAGAGTGAGGGAATGAGAGAGTAAAAGAGTGAGAGAGTGAGAGAGTGAGAGAGTGAGAGAGTGAGAGAGTGAGAGAGTGAGAGAGTGAGAGAGTGAGAGAGTGAGAGAGTGAGGGAGCGAGAGAGTGAGAAAGTAAGAGAGCGAGAGAGTAAGAGAGTAAGAGAGTGAAAGAGTAAGAAAGTGAGAGATTGAGAGAGTAAGAGAGTAAGACAGTAAGAGAGTGAGATAGTGAGAGAGTAAGAGAGTGAAAGAGTGAGAGAGTGAGAGAGTAAGAGAGTGAGAGAGTAAGAAAGTGAGAGATTGAGAGAATGAGAGATTGAGAGAATGAGAGATTGAGAAATTGAGAGAGTGAGAGAGTGAGAGAGTGAGAGAGTGAGAGAGTGAGAGAGTGAGAGAGTGAGAGAGTGAGAGAGTAAGAGAGTGAGAGAGTGAGAGAGTGAGAGAGTGAGAGAGTGAGAGAAAGAGAAATTGAGAGAGTAAGAGAGTGAGAGAGTAAGAGAGTAAGAGAGTCAGAGAGTGAGAGAGTAAAAGAGTAAGAGAGTGAGAGAGTGCGCGCGTGAGAGAGTAAGAGAGTGAGAGAGAAAGAAAGTTAGAGAGTAAGAGATTAAGAGAGTGAGAGAGTGAGAGAGTGAGAGAGTGAGAGTGTGAGAGAGTGAGAGAGTGAGAGAGTGAGAGAGTGAGAGAGTGAGAGAGTGAGAGAGTGAGATAATGAGAGAGTGAGAGAGTGAGAGAGTGAGGGAGTGAAAGAGTGACAGAGTGAGAGAGTAATAGAGTTATAAAGTGAGGAATGCAGAGAGTGAGGAAGTGAAAGACTGAGAGAGTGAGAGAGTAAGAGAGTGAGAGAGTGAGAGAGTGAGAGAGTGAGAAAGTGAGAGAGTGAGAGAGTGAGAGAGTGAGAGAGTGAGAGAGTGAGAAAGTGAGAGAGTGAGAGAGTGAGAGAGTGAGAGAGTGAGAGAGTAAGAGAGTGAGAGAGTGAGAGAGTGAGAAAGTGAGAGAGTAAGAGAGTGAGAGAGTAAAAAAGTGAGAGAGTGAGAGAGTGAGAGAGTGAGAGCGTGAGAGATTGAGAGAGTACGAGCGTTAGAGAGTGAAAGAGTGAGAGAGTGAGACAGTGATAGAGTGAGTAAGAGAGAGAGAGAGTGAGGCAGTAAGGAGGTGAGAGAGTGAGAGAGTGAGAGAGTAAGAGGGTTAGAGAGTGAGAGAGTACGAGAGTGAGAGAGTACGAGAGTGAGCGAGTGAGAGAGTGAGAGAGTGAGAGAGTGAGAGATTAAAAGAGTGAGAGAGTGAGAGAGTTAGAGAGTGAGAGAGTGAGAGAGTGAGAGAGTGAGAGAGTGAGAGAGTGAGAGAGTGAGAGAGTGAGAGAGTGAGAGAGTGAGAGAGTGAGAGAGTGAGAGAGTGAGAGAGTGAGAGAGTGAGAGAGTGAAAGAGTGAGAGAGTGAGAGATTAAAAGAGTGAAAGAGTGAGAGAATGAGAGAGTGAGAGAGTGAGAGAGTGAGAGAGTGAGAGAGTGAGAGAGTGAGAGAGTGAGAGAGTGAGAGAGTGAGAGAGTGAGAGAGTGAGAGAGTGAGAGAGTGAGAAAGTGAGAGAGTGAAAGAGTGAAAGAGTGAGAGAGTGAGAGAGTGAGAGAGTGAGAGAGTGAGAGAGTGAGAAAGTGAGAGAGTGAGAGGGTGAGTGAGTGAGAGAGTGAGAGAGTGAGAGAGTGAGAGAGTGAGAGAGTGAGAGAGTGAGAGAGTGAGAGAGTGAGGGAGCGAGAGAGTGAGAAAGTAAGAGAGTGAGAGAGTAAGAGAGTGAGAGAGTGAAAGAGTAAGAAAGTGAGAGATTGAGAGAGTAAGAGAGTGCGAGAGTAAGAGAGTGAGATAGTAAGAGAGTAAGAGAGTAAAAGAGTAAAGAAGTGAGAGAGTGAGGGAGTGAGAGAGTGAGAGAGTGAGAGAGTGAGAAAGTGAGAGAGTGAGAGACTGAAAGAGTGAGAGAGTGAGAGAGTGAGACAGTGAGGGAGTGAGAGAGTGAGAGACAAAGAGAGAGTGAGGAAGTGAGAAAGTGAGAAAGTGAGAGAGTAAGAGAGTGAGAGAGTGAAAGAATGAGAGAGTGGAAGAGTGAGAGAGTGAGAAAGTAACAGAGTGAAAGAGTGAGAGAGTGAGACAGTGAGAGAGTAAGAAAGTGAGAGAGTGAGAGAGTGAGAGTGTGAGAGAGTGAGAGAGTGAGGGAGAAAGACAGTGAGAGAGTGGGAGAGTGAGAGAGTGAGAGAGTGAAAGAGTGAGAGAGTGAGAAAGTAAGAGAGTGAGAGAGTGAGAGAGTGAGAGAGTGAGAGAGTGAGAAAGTGAGAGAGTGAGAGAGTGAAAGAGTGAAAGAGTGAGAGAGTGAGAGAGTGAAGAAGTGAGAAAGTGAGAGAGTGAGAGAGTAAGAGATTGAGAGAGTAAGAGAGTGAGAGAGTGAGATAGTGAAAGAGTGAAAGTGTGAAAGAGTGAGAAAGTAATAGAGTGAGAGAGAGAGAGAGAGTGGGGAAGAGCGAAAGTGAGAGAGTGAGAGAGTGAGACAGTAAGAGAGTGAGAGAGTGAGAGAGTGAGAGAGTGAGAGAGTGAGAGAGTGAGAGAGTGAGAGAGTGAGAGAGTGAGAGAGTGAGAGAGTGAGAGAGTGAGAGAGTGAGAGAGTGAGAGAGTGAGAGAGTGAGAGAGTGAGAGAGTGAGAGAGTGAGAGAGTGAGAGAGTAAGAGAGTGAGAGAGTGAGAGAGTGAGAGAGTGAGAGAGTAAGAGAGTGAGAGAGTGAGACAGTGAGAGAGTGAGAGAGTGAGAGAGTGAGAGAGTGAGAGAGTGAGAAAGTGAGAGAGTGAGAGAGTGTGAGAGTGAGAGAGTGAGAGAGTAAAAGAGTGAGAGAGTGAGAGAGTGAGAGAGTGAGAGAGTGAGAGAGTGAGGGAGTGAGAGAGTGAGAGAGTGAGAGAGTGAGAGAGTGAGAGAGTGAGAGAGTGAGAGAGTGAGAGAGTGAGAGAGTGAGAGAGTGAGAGAGTGAGAGAGTGAGAGAGTGAGAGAGTGAGAGAGTGAGAGAGTGAGGGAGTGAGAGAGTGAGAGAGTGAGAGAGTGAGAGAGTGAGAGTGTGAGAGAGTGAGAGAGTGAGAGAGTAAGAGAGTGAGAGAGTGAGAGAGTGAGAGAGTGAGAGAGTGAGAGAGTGAGAGAGTGAGAGAGTGAGAGAGTGAGAGATTCAGAGAGTGAGAGAGTGAGAGAGTAAGGGAGTGAGAGTGTGAGAGAGTGAGAGAGTGAAAGAGTAAGAGAGTGAGAGAGTGAGAGAGTGAGAGAGTGAGAGAGTGAGAGAGTGAGAGAGTGAGAGAGTGAGAGAGTGAGAGAGTGAGAGAGTGAGAGAGTGAGAGAGTGAGAGAGTGAGAGAGTGAGAGAGTGAGAGAGTGAAAGAGTGAGAGAGTGAGAGAGTGAGAGAGTGAGAGAGTGAGAGAGTGAGAGAGTGAGAGAGTGAGAGAGTGAGAGAGTGAGAGAGTGAGAGAGTGAGAGAGTGAGAGAGTAAGAGAGTAAGAGAGTGAGAGAGTAAGAAAGTGAGAGAGTGAGAGAGTGAGAGAGTGAGAGAGTGAGAGAGTCGGAGAGTGAGAGCGTGAGAGAGTGAGAGAGTGAGAGAGTGAGAGATCGAGAGTGAGAGAGTGAGAGAGTGAGAAAGTGAGAGAGTGAGAGAGTGTGAAAGTGAGAGAGTAAGAGAATGAGAGAGTGAGAGAGTGAGAGATTGAGAGAGTAAGAGACTAAGAGAGTGAGAGAGTGAGAAAGTGAGAGAGTGAGAGAGTGAGAGAGTGAGAGAGTGAGAGAGTGAGAGAGTGAGAGAGTGAGAGAGTGAGAGAGTAAGAGAGTGAGAGAGTGAGAGAGTGAGAGAGTGAGAGAGTAAGAGAGTGAGAGAGTGAGAGAGTGAGAGAGTGAGAGAGTGAGAGAGTGAGAGAGTGAGAGAGTGAGAGAGTGAGAGAGTGAGAGAGTGAGAGAGTGAGAGAGTGAGAGAGTGAGAGAGTGAGAGAGTAAGAGAGTGAGAGAGTGAGAAAGTGAGAAAGTGAGAGAGTGAGAGAGAGCGAGATTAAGAGCATGAAAGAGTTAGAGAGTGAGAGAGTGAGAGAGTGAGAGTGAGGAAGTAAGAGAGTGAGAGAGTGGGAGAGTGAGAGAGTGAGAGAGAGAGAGAATGAAAAAGTGAGAGGTTGAGAAAGTGAGAGTGTGAGAGAGTAAGAGTGTGAGAGAGTGAGAGAGTGAGAGAGTGAAAGAGTGAGATAGTGAAAGAGTGAGAAAGTGAGAGAGTGAAAGAGTGAGAGAGTAAGAAAGTGAGAGAGTAAGAAAGTGAGAGCGTGAGAGTGAGAGAGTAAGAGAGTGAGAAAGTGAAAGAGTAAAGCAGTGAAAGAGTGAGAGAGTAAGAGAGTAACAGAGTGAGCGACGCAGAGAGCGAGAGAGTGAGAGAGTAAGAAAGTGAGATAATGAGAGAGTGAGAGAGTAAGAGAGTGAGAGAGTGAGATAATGAGAGAGTGAGAGAGTGAGAGAGTAAGAGAGTGAGAGAGTGAGAGAGTGAAAGAGTGACAGAGTGACAGAGTGAGAGAGTAAAAGAGTTAGAAAGTGAGAAATTCAGAGAGTGAGGAAGTGAGAGAGTAAGAGAGTGAGAGAGTGAGAAAGTTAGAGAGTGAGAGAGTGAGAGAGTGAGAGAGTGAGAGAGTGAGAGAGTGAGGGAGTGAGAGAGTAAGAGAGTGAGAGAGTGAGAGAGTGAGAAAGTGAGACAGTAAGAGAGTGAGAGAGTAAAAAAGTGAGAAATGCAGAGAGTGAGGAAGTGAGAGACTGAGAGAGTGAGAGAGTAAGAGAGTGAGAGAGTGAGAAAGTGAGAGAGTGAAAAAGTGAGAGAGTGAGAGAGTGAGAGAGTGAGAGAGTGAGAGAGTGAGAAAGTGAGAGAGTGAGAGAGTGAGAGAGTGAGAGAGTGAGAGAGTGAGAGAGTAAGAGAGTGAGAGAGTGAGAGAGTGAGAAAGTGAGACAGTAAGAGAGTGAGAGAGTAAGAAAGTGAGAGAGTGAGAGAGTGAGAGAGTGAGAGCGTGAGAGATTAAGAGAGTACGAGCGTTAGAGAGTGAAAGAGTGAGAGAGTGAGACAGTGATCGAGTGAGTAAGAGAGAGAGAGAGTGAGGTAGTAAGGAAGTGAGAGAGTGAGAGAGTGAGAGAGTAAGAGGGTTAGAGAGTGAGAGAGTACGAGAGTGAGAGAGTGAGAGAGTGAGAGAGTGAGAGAGTGAGAGAGTGAGAGAGTGAGAGAGTGAGAGAGTGAGAGAGTGAGAGAGTGAGAGAGTGAGAGAGTGAGAGAGTGAGAGAGTGAGAGATTAAAAGAGTGAGAGAGTGAGAGAGTGAGAGAGTGAGAGAGTGAGAGAGTGAGAGAGTGAGAGAGTGAGAGAGTGAGAGAGTGAGAGAGTGAGAGAGTGAGAGAGTGAGAGAGTGAGAGAGTGAGAGAGTGAGAGAGTGAGAGAGTGAGAGAGTGAGAGAGTGAGAGAGTGAGAGAGTGAAAGAGTGAGAGAGTGAGAGAGTGAGAGAGTGAGAGAGTGAGAGAGTGAGAAAGTGAGAGAGTGAGAGAGTGAGAGAATGAGAGAGTAAAAGAGTGAGAGAGTGAGAGAGTGAGAGAGTGAGAGAGTGAGAGAGTGAGAGAGTGAGAGAGTGAGAGAGTGAGAGAGTGAGGGAGCGAGAGAGTGAGAAAGTAAGAAAGCGAGAGAGTAAGAGAGTAAGAGAGTGAAAGAGTAAGAAAGTGAGAGATTGAGAGAGTAAGAGAGTAAGAGAGTAAGAGAGTGAGATAGTAAGAGAGTAAGAGAGTAAGAGAGTGAGAGAGTGAGAGAGTAAGAGAGTGAGAGAGTAAGAAAGTGAGAGATTGAGAGAATGAGAGATTGAGAGAATGAGAGATTGAGAGATTGAGAGAGTGAGAGAGTGAGAGAGTGAGAGAGTGAGAGAGTGAGAGAGTGAGAGAGTGAGAGAGTAAGAGAGTGAGAGAGTGAGAGAGTGAGAGAGTGAGAGAGTGAGAGAAAGAGAAATTGAGAGAGTAAGAGAGTGAGAGAGTAAGAGAGTAAGAGAGTCAGAGAGTGAGAGAGTAAAAGAGTAAGAGAGTGAGAGAGTGCGCGCGTGAGAGAGTAAGAGAGTGAGAGAGAAAGAAAGTTAGAGAGTAAGAGATTAAGAGAGTGAGAGAGTGAGAGAGTGAGAGAGTGAGAGTGTGAGAGAGTGAGAGAGTGAGAGAGTGAGAGAGTGAGAGAGTGAGAGAGTGAGAGAGTGAGATAATGAGAGAGTGAGAGAGTGAGAGAGTGAGGGAGTGAAAGAGTGACAGAGTGAGAGAGTAATAGAGTTATAAAGTGAGGAATGCAGAGAGTGAGGAAGTGAGAGACTGAGAGAGTGAGAGAGTAAGAGAGTGAGAGAGTAAGAGAGTGAGAGAGTGAGAAAGTGAGAGAGTGAGAGAGTGAGAGAGTGAGAAAGTGAGAGAGTGAGAAAGTGAGAGATCGAGAGAGTGAGAGAGTGAGAGAGTGAGAGAGTAAGAGAGTGAGAGAGTGAGAGAGTGAGAAAGTGAGAGAGTAAGAGAGTGAGAGAGTAAAAAAGTGAGAGAGTGAGAGAGTGAGAGAGTGAGAGCGTGAGAGATTAAGAGAGTACGAGCGTTAGAGAGTAAAAGAGTGAGAGAGTGAGACAGTGATAGAGTGAGTAAGAGAGAGAGAGAGTGAGGTAGTAAGGAGGTGAGAGAGTGAGAGAGTGAGAGAGTAAGAGGGTTAGAGAGTGAGAGAGTACGAGAGTGAGAGAGTGAGAGAGTGAGAGAGTGAGAGAGTGAGAGATTAAAAGAGTGAGAGAGTGAGAGAGTTAGAGAGTGAGAGAGTGAGAGAGTGAGAGAGTGAGAAAGTGAGAGAGTGAGAGAGTGAGAGAGTGAGAGAGTGAGAGAGTGAGAGAGTGAGAGAGTGAGAGAGTGAGAGAGTGAGAGAGTGAGAGAGTGAAAGAGTGAGAGAGTGAGAGATTAAAAGAGTGAGAGAGTGAGAGAATGAGAGAGTGAGAGAGTGAGAGAGTGAGAGAGTGAGAGAGTGAGAGAGTGAGAGAGTGAGAGAGTGAGAGAGTGAGAAAGTGAGAGAGTGAAAGAGTGAAAGAGTGAGAGAGTGAGAGAGTGAGAGAGTGAGAGAGTGAGAGAGTGAGAAAGTGAGAGAGTGAGAGGGTGAGAGAGTGAGAGAGTGAGAGAGTGAGAGAGTGAGAGAGTGAGAGAGTGAGAGAGTGAGAGAGTGAGAGAGTGAGGGAGCGAGAGAGTGAGAAAGTAAGAGAGTGAGAGAGTAAGAGAGTGAGAGAGTGAAAGAGTAAGAAAGTGAGAGATTGAGAGAGTAAGAGAGTGCGAGAGTAAGAGAGTGAGATAGTGAGCGAGTAAGAGAGTAAAAGAGTAAAGAAGTGAGAGAGTGAGGGAGTGAGAGAGTGAGAGAGTGAGAGAGTGAGAAAGTGAGAAAGTGAGAGACTAAAAGAGTGAGAGAGTGAGAGAGTGAGACAGTGAGGGAGTGAGAGAGTGAGAGACAAAGAGAGAGTGAGGAAGTGAAAAAGTGAGAAAGTGAGAGAGTAAGAGAGTGAGAGAGTGAAAGAATGAGAGAGTGAAAGAGTGAGAGAGTGAGAAAGTAAGAGAGTGAAAGAGTGAGAGAGTGAGACAGTGAGAGAGTAAGAAAGTAAGAGAGTGAGAGAGTGAGAGAGTGAGAGAGTGAGAGAGTGAGGGAGAAAGACAGTGAGAGAGTGGGAGAGTGAGAGAGTGAGAGAGTGAAAGAGTGAGAGAGTGAGAAAGTAAGAGAGTGAGAGAGTGAGAGAGTGAGAGAGTGAGAGAGTGAGAAAGTGAGAGAGTGAGAGAGTGAAAGAGTAAGAGAGTGAGAGAGTGAGAGAGTGAAAGAGTGAAGAAGTGAGAAAGTGAGAGAGTGAGAGAGTAAGAGATTGAGAGAGTAAGAGAGTGAGAGAGTGAGATAGTGAAAGAGTGAAAGTGTGAAAGAGTGAGAAAGTGATAGAGTGAGAGAGAGAGAGAGTGGGGAAGAGCGAAAGTGAGAGAGTGAGAGAGTGAGACAGTAAAAGAGTGAGAGATTAAGAGAGTGAGAGAGTGAGAGAGTGAGAGAGTGAGAGAGTGAGAGAGTGAGAGAGTGAGAGAGTGAGAGAGTGAGAGAGTGAGAGAGTGAGAGAGTGAGAGAGTGAGAGAGTGAGAGAGTGAGAGAGTGAGAGAGTGAGAGAGTGAGAGAGTGAGAGAGTGAGAGAGTGAGAGAGTGAGAGAGTGAGAGAGTGAGAGAGTGAGAGAGTGAGAGAGTAAGAGAGTGAGAGAGTGAGACAGTGAGAGAGTGAGAGAGTGAGAGAGTGAGAGAGTGAGAAAGTGAGAGAGTGAGAGAGTGTGAGAGTGAGAGAGTGAGAGAGTGAGAGAGTGAGAGAGTGAGAGAGTGAGAGAGTGAGAGAGTGAGAGAGTGAGAGAGTGAGAGAGTGAGAGAGTGAGAGAGTGAGAGAGTGAGAGAGTGAGAGAGTGAGAGAGTGAGAGAGTAAGAGAGTGAGAGAGTGAGAGAGTGAGAGAGTGAAAGAGTGACAGAGTGACAGAGTGAGAGAGTAAAAGAGTTAGAAAGTGAGAAATTCAGAGAGTGAGGAAGTGAGAGAGTAAGAGAGTGAGAGAGTGAGAAAGTTAGAGAGTGAGAGAGTGAGAGAGTGAGAGAGTGAGAGAGTGAGAGAGTGAGAGAGTAAGAGAGTGAGAGAGTGAGAGAGTGAGAAAGTGAGACAGTAAGAGAGTGAGAGAGTAAAAAAGTGAGAAATGCAGAGAGTGAGGAAGTGAGAGACTGAGAGAGTGAGAGAGTAAGAGAGTGAGAGAGTGAGAAAGTGAGAGAGTGAAAAAGTGAGAGAGTGAGAGAGTGAGAGAGTGAGAGAGTGAGAGAGTGAGAAAGTGAGAGAGTGAGAGAGTGAGAGAGTGAGAGAGTGAGAGAGTAAGAGAGTGAGAGAGTGAGAGAGTGAGAAAGTGAGACAGTAAGAGAGTGAGAGAGTAAGAAAGTGAGAGAGTGAGAGAGTGAGAGAGTGAGAGCGTGAGAGATTAAGAGAGTACGAGCGTTAGAGAGTGAAAGAGTGAGAGAGTGAGACAGTGATCGAGTGAGTAAGAGAGAGAGAGAGTGAGGTAGTAAGGAAGTGAGAGAGTGAGAGCGTGAGAGAGTAAGAGGGTTAGAGAGTGAGAGAGTACGAGAGTGAGAGAGTGAGAGAGTGAGAGAGTGAGAGAGTGAGAGAGTGAGAGAGTGAGAGAGTGAGAGAGTGAGAGAGTGAGAGAGTGAGAGATTAAAAGAGTGAGAGAGTGAGAGAGTGAGAGAGTGAGAGAGTGAGAGAGTGAGAGAGTGAGAGAGTGAGAGAGTGAGAGAGTGAGAGAGGGAGAGAGTGAGAGAGTGAGAGAGTGAGAGAGTGAGAGAGTGAGAGAGTGAGAGAGTGAAAGAGTGAGAGAGTGAGAGAGTGAGAGAGTGAGAGAGTGAGAGAGTGAGAGAGTGAGAGAGTGAGAGAGTGAGAGAGTGAGAAAGTGAGAGAGTGAGAGAGTGAGAGAATGAGAGAGTAAAAGAGTGAGAGAGTGAGAGAGTGAGAGAGTGAGAGAGTGAGAGAGTGAGAGAGTGAGAGAGTGAGAGAGTGAGAGAGTGAGGGAGCGAGAGAGTGAGAAAGTAAGAGAGCGAGAGAGTAAGAGAGTAAGAGAGTGAAAGAGTAAGAAAGTGAGAGATTGAGAGAGTAAGAGAGTAAGAGAGTAAGAGAGTGAGATAGTGAGAGAGTAAGAGAGTAAGAGAGTGAGAGAGTGAGAGAGTAAGAGAGTGAGAGAGTAAGAAAGTGAGAGATTGAGATAATGAGAGATTGAGAGAATGAGAGATTGAGAGATTGAGAGAGTGAGAGAGTGAGAGAGTGAGAGAGTGAGAGAGTGAGAGAGTGAGAGAGTGAGAGAGTGAGAGAGTAAGAGAGTGAGAGAGTGAGAGAGTGAGAGAGTGAGAGAGTGAGAGAAAGAGAAATTGAGAGAGTAAGAGAGTGAGAGAGTAAGAGAGTAAGAGAGTCAGAGAGTGAGAGAGTAAAAGAGTAAGAGAGTGAGAGAGTGCGCGCGTGAGAGAGTAAGAGAGTGAGAGAGAAAGAAAGTTAGAGAGTAAGAGATTAAGAGAGTGAGAGAGTGAGAGAGTGAGAGAGTGAGAGTGTGAGAGAGTGAGAGAGTGAGAGAGTGAGAGAGTGAGAGAGTGAGAGAGTGAGATAATGAGAGAGTGAGAGAGTGAGAGAGTGAGGGAGTGAAAGAGTGACAGAGTGAGAGAGTAATAGAGTTATAAAGTGAGGAATGCAGAGAGTGAGGAAGTGAGAGACTGAGAGAGTGAGAGAGTAAGAGAGTGAGAGAGTGAGAGAGTGAGAGAGTGAGAAAGTGAGAGAGTGAGAGAGTGAGAGAGTGAGAGAGTGAGAGAGTGAGAAAGTGAGAGATCGAGAGAGTGAGAGAGTGAGAGAGTGAGAGAGTAAGAGAGTGAGAGAGTGAGAGAGTGAGAAAGTGAGAGAGTAAGAGAGTGAGAAAGTAAAAAAGTGAGAGAGTGACAGAGTGAGAGAGTGAGAGCGTGAGAGATTGAGAGAGTACGAGCGTTAGAGAGTAAAAGAGTGAGAGAGTGAGACAGTGATAGAGTGAGTAAGAGAGAGAGAGAGTGAGGTAGTAAGGAGGTGAGAGAGTGAGAGAGTGAGAGAGTAAGAGGGTTAGAGAGTGAGAGAGTACGAGAGTGAGAGAGTGAGAGAGTGAGAGAGTGAGAGAGTGAGAGATTAAAAGAGTGAGAGAGTGAGAGAGTTAGAGAGTGAGAGAGTGAGAGAGTGAGAGAGTGAGAAAGTGAGAGAGTGAGAGAGTGAGAGAGTGAGAGAGTGAGAGAGTGAGAGAGTGAGAAAGTTAGAGAGTGAGAGAGTGAGAGAGTGAGAGAGTGAGAGAGTGAGAGAGTGAGAGAGTAAGAGAGTGAGAGAGTGAGAGAGTGAGAAAGTGAGACAGTAAGAGAGTGAGAGAGTAAAAAAGTGAGAAATGCAGAGAGTGAGGAAGTGAGAGACTGAGAGAGTGAGAGAGTAAGAGAGTGAGAGAGTGAGAAAGTGAGAGAGTGAAAAAGTGAGAGAGTGAGAGAGTGAGAGAGTGAGAGAGTGAGAGAGTGAGAAAGTGAGAGAGTGAGAGAGTGAGAGAGTGAGAGAGTGAGAGAGTAAGAGAGTGAGAGAGTGAGAGAGTGAGAAAGTGAGACAGTAAGAGAGTGAGAGAGTAAGAAAGTGAGAGAGTGAGAGAGTGAGAGAGTGAGAGCGTGAGAGATTAAGAGAGTACGAGCGTTAGAGAGTGAAAGAGTGAGAGAGTGAGACAGTGATCGAGTGAGTAAGAGAGAGAGAGAGTGAGGTAGTAAGGAAGTGAGAGAGTGAGAGAGTGAGAGAGTAAGAGGGTTAGAGAGTGAGAGAGTACGAGAGTGAGAGAGTGAGAGAGTGAGAGAGTGAGAGAGTGAGAGAGTGAGAGAGTGAGAGAGTGAGAGAGTGAGAGAGTGAGAGAGTGAGAGAGTGAGAGATTAAAAGAGTGAGAGAGTGAGAGAGTGAGAGAGTGAGAGAGTGAGAGAGTGAGAGAGTGAGAGAGTGAGAGAGTGAGAGAGTGAGAGAGGGAGAGAGTGAGAGAGTGAGAGAGTGAGAGAGTGAGAGAGTGAGAGAGTGAGAGAGTGAAAGAGTGAGAGAGTGAGAGAGTGAGAGAGTGAGAGAGTGAGAGAGTGAGAGAGTGAGAGAGTGAGAGAGTGAGAGAGTGAGAAAGTGAGAGAGTGAGAGAGTGAGAGAATGAGAGAGTAAAAGAGTGAGAGAGTGAGAGAGTGAGAGAGTGAGAGAGTGAGAGAGTGAGAGAGTGAGAGAGTGAGAGAGTGAGAGAGTGAGAGAGTGAGGGAGCGAGAGAGTGAGAAAGTAAGAGAGCGAGAGAGTAAGAGAGTAAGAGAGTGAAAGAGTAAGAAAGTGAGAGATTGAGAGAGTAAGAGAGTAAGAGAGTAAGAGAGTGAGATAGTGAGAGAGTAAGAGAGTAAGAGAGTGAGAGAGTGAGAGAGTAAGAGAGTGAGAGAGTAAGAAAGTGAGAGATTGAGAGAATGAGAGATTGAGAGAATGAGAGATTGAGAGATTGAGAGAGTTAGAGAGTGAGAGAGTGAGAGAGTGAGAGAGTGAGAGAGTGAGAGAGTGAGAGAGTAAGAGAGTGAGAGAGTGAGAGAGTGAGAGAGTGAGAGAGTGAGAGAAAGAGAAATTGAGAGAGTAAGAGAGTGAGAGAGTAAGAGAGTAAGAGAGTCAGAGAGTGAGAGAGTAAAAGAGTAAGAGAGTGAGAGAGTGCGCGCGTGAGAGAGTAAGAGAGTGAGAGAGAAAGAAAGTTAGAGAGTAAGAGATTAAGAGAGTAAGAGAGTGAGAGAGTGAGAGAGTGAGAGAGTGAGAGTGTGAGAGAGTGAGAGAGTGAGAGAGTGAGAGAGTGAGAGAGTGAGAGAGTGAGAGAGTGAGATAATGAGAGAGTGAGAGAGTGAGAGAGTGAGAGAGTGAGGGAGTGAAAGAGTGACAGAGTGAGAGAGTAATAGAGTTATAAAGTGAGGAATGCAGAGAGTGAGGAAGTGAGAGACTGAGAGAGTGAGAGAGAAAGAAAGTTAGAGAGTAAGAGATTAAGAGAGTGAGAGAGTGAGAGAGTGAGAGAGTGAGAGTGTGAGAGAGTGAGAGAGTGAGAGAGTGAGAGAGTGAGAGAGTGAGAGAGTGAGAGAGTGAGATAATGAGAGAGTGAGAGAGTGAGAGAGTGAGGGAGTGAAAGAGTGACAGAGTGAGAGAGTAATAGAGTTATAAAGTGAGGAATGCAGAGAGTGAGGAAGTGAGAGACTGAGAGAGTGAGAGAGTAAGAGAGTGAGAGAGTGAGAGAGTGAGAGAGTGAGAAAGTGAGAGAGTGAGAGAGTGAGAGAGTGAGAGAGTGAGAGAGTGAGAAAGTGAGAGATCGAGAGAGTGAGAGAGTGAGAGAGTGAGAGAGTAAGAGAGTGAGAGAGTGAGAGAGTGAGAAAGTGAGAGAGTAAGAGAGTGAGAGAGTAAAAAAGTGAGAGAGTGAGAGAGTGAGAGAGTGAGAGCGTGAGAGATTGAGAGAGTACGAGCGTTAGAGAGTAAAAGAGTGAGAGAGTGAGACAGTGATAGAGTGAGTAAGAGAGAGAGAGAGTGAGGTAGTAAGGAGGTGAGAGAGTGAGAGAGTGAGAGAGTAAGAGGGTTAGAGAGTGAGAGAGTACGAGAGTGAGAGAGTGAGAGAGTGAGAGAGTGAGAGAGTGAGAGATTAAAAGAGTGAGAGAGTGAGAGAGTTAGAGAGTGAGAGAGTGAGAGAGTGAGAGAGTGAGAAAGTGAGAGAGTGAGAGAGTGAGAGAGTGAGAGAGTGAGAGAGTGAGAGAGTGAGAGAGTGAGAGAGTGAGAGAGTGAGAGAGTGAAAGAGTGAGAGAGTGAGAGATTAAAAGAGTGAGAGAGTGAGAGAATGAGAGAGTGAGAGAGTGAGAGAGTGAGAGAGTGAGAGAGTGAGAGAGTGAGAGAGTGAGAGAGTGAGAGAGTGAGAAAGTGAGAGAGTGAAAGAGTGAAAGAGTGAGAGAGTGAGAGAGTGAGAGAGTGAGAGAGTGAGAGAGTGAGAAAGTGAGAGAGTGAGAGGGTGAGAGAGTGAGAGAGTGAGAGAGTGAGAGAGTGAGAGAGTGAGAGAGTGAGAGAGTGAGAGAGTGAGAGAGTGAGAGAGTGAGGGAGCGAGAGAGTGAGAAAGTAAGAGAGTGAGAGAGTAAGAGAGTGAGAGAGTGAAAGAGTAAGAAAGTGAGAGATTGAGAGAGTAAGAGAGTGCGAGAGTAAGAGAGTGAGATAGTGAGCGAGTAAGAGAGTAAAAGAGTAAAGAAGTGAGAGAGTGAGGGAGTGAGAGAGTGAGAGAGTGAGAGAGTGAGAAAGTGAGAAAGTGAGAGACTGAAAGAGTGAGAGAGTGAGAGAGTGAGACAGTGAGGGAGTGAGAGAGTGAGAGACAAAGAGAGAGTGAGGAAGTGAAAAAGTGAGAAAGTGAGAGAGTAAGAGAGTGAGAGAGTGAAAGAATGAGAGAGTGAAAGAGTGAGAGAGTGAGAAAGTAAGAGAGTGAAAGAGTGAGAGAGTGAGACAGTGAGAGAGTAAGAAAGTGAGAGAGTGAGAGAGTGAGAGAGTGAGAGAGTGAGAGAGTGAGGGAGAAAGACAGTGAGAGAGTGGGAGAGTGAGAGAGTGAGAGAGTGAAAGAGTGAGAGAGTGAGAAAGTAAGAGAGTGAGAGAGTGAGAGAGTGAGAGAGTGAGAGAGTGAGAAAGTGAGAGAGTGAGAGAGTGAAAGAGTAAGAGAGTGAGAGAGTGAGAGAGTGAAAGAGTGAAGAAGTGAGAAAGTGAGAGAGTGAGAGAGTAAGAGATTGAGAGAGTAAGAGAGTGAGAGAGTGAGATAGTGAAAGAGTGAAAGTGTGAAAGAGTGAGAAAGTGATAGAGTGAGAGAGAGAGAGAGAGTGGGGAAGAGCGAAAGTGAGAGAGTGAGAGAGTGAGACAGTAAAAGAGTGAGAGATTAAGAGAGTGAGAGAGTGAGAGAGTGAGAGAGTGAGAGAGTGAGAGAGTGAGAGAGTGAGAGAGTGAGAGAGTGAGAGAGTGAGAGAGTGAGAGAGTGAGAGAGTGAGAGAGTGAGAGAGTGAGAGAGTGAGAGAGTGAGAGAGTGAGAGAGTGAGAGAGTGAGAGAGTGAGAGAGTGAGAGAAAAAGAAAGTGAGAGAGTAAGAGAGTAAGAGAGTAAGAGAGTAAGAGAGTGAGAGAGTGAGAAAGTAAAAGAGTAAGAGAGTGAGAGAGTGCGCGAGTGAGAGAGTAAGAGAGTGAGAGAGAAAGAAAGTTAGAGAGTAAGAGAGTGAGAGAGTAAGAGAGTGAAAGAGTGACAGAGTGACAGAGTGAGAGAGTAAAAGAGTTAGAAAGTGAGAAATTCAGAGAGTGAGGAAGTGAGAGAGTAAGAGAGTGAGAGAGTGAGAGAGTGAGAGAGTGAGAGAGTGAGAGAGTGAGAGAGTGAGAGAGTGAGAGAGTGAGAAAGTGAGAGAGTGAGAGAGTGAGAGAGTGAGAGAGTGAGAGAGTGAGAGATTGAGAGAGTGAAAGAGTGAGAGAGTGAGAGAGTAAGAGAGTGAGAGAGTGAGAGAGTGAGAGAGTGAGAGAGTGAGAGAGTGAGAGAGTGAGAGAGTGAGAGAGTGAGAGAGTGAGAGAGTGAGAAAGTGAGAAAGTGAGAGAGTGAGAGAGTGAGAGAGTGAGAAAGTGAGAGAGTGAGAGAGTGAGAGAGTGAGAGAGTGAGAGAGTGAGAGAGTGAGAGAGTGAGAGAGTGAGAGAGTAAGAGAGTGAGAGAGTAAGAAAGTGAGAGATTGAGAGAATGAGAGATTGAGAGATTGAGAGAGTGAGAGAGTGAGAGAGTGAGAGAGTGAGAGAGTGAGAGAGTGAGAGAGTGAGAGAGTGAGAGAGTGAGAGAGTAAGAGAGTGAGAGAGTGAGAGAGTGAGAGAGTGAGAGAGTGAGAGAAAAAGAAAGTGAGAGAGTAAGAGAGTAAGAGAGTAAGAGAGTAAGAGAGTGAGAGAGTGAGAGAGTAAAAGAGTAAGAGAGTGAGAGAGTGCGCGAGTGAGAGAGTAAGAGAGTGAGAGAGAAAGAAAGTTAGAGAGTAAGAGATTAAGAGAGTGAGAGAGTGAGAGAGTGAGAGAGTGAGAGAGTGAGAGTGTGAGAGAGTGAGAGAGTGAGAGAGTGAGAGAGTGAGAGAGTGAGAGAGTGAGATAATGAGAGAGTAAGAGAGTGAGAGAGTGAGGGAGTGAAAGAGTGACAGAGTGAGAGAGTAAAAGAGTTAGAAAGTGAGAAATGCAGAGAGTGAGGAAGTGAGAGACTGAGAGAGTGAGAGAGTAAGAGAGTGAGAGAGTGAGAAAGTGAGAGAGTAAAAAAGTGAGAGAGTGAGAGAGTGAGAGAGTGAGAGAGTGAGAGAGTGAGAAAGTGAGAGAGTGAGAGAGTGAGAGAGTGAGAGAGTGAGAGAGTAAGAGAGTGAGAGAGTGAGAGAGTGAGAAAGTGAGACAGTAAGAGAGTGAGAGAGTAAGAAAGTGAGAGAGTGAGAGAGTGAGAGCGTGAGAGATTAAGAGAGTCCGAGCGTTAGAGAGTGAAAGAGTGAGAGAGTGAGACAGTGATCGAGTGAGTAAGAGAGAGAGAGAGTGAGGTAGTAAGGAAGTGAGAGAGTGAGAGAGTGAGAGAGTAAGAGGGTTAGAGAGTGAGAGAGTACGAGAGTGAGAGAGTGAGAGAGTGAGAGAGTGAGAGAGTGAGAGAGTGAGAGAGTGAGAGAGTGAGAGATTAAAAGAGTGAGAGAGTGAGAGAGTGAGAGAGTGAGAGAGTGAGAGAGTGAGAGAGTGAGAGAGTGAGAGAGTGAGAGAGTGAGAGAGTGAGAGAGTGAGAGAGTGAGAGAGTGAGAGAGTGAGAGAGTGAGAGAGTGAGAGAGTGAGAGAGTGAGAGAGTGAGAGAGTGAGAGAGTGAGAGAGTGAAAGAGTGAGAGAGTGAGAGAGTGAGAGAGTGAGAGAGTGAGAGAGTGAGAGAGTGAGAGAGTGAGAAAGTGAGAGAGTGAGAGGGTGAGAGAATGAGAGAGTAAAAGAGTGAGAGAGTGAGAGAGTGAGAGAGTGAGAGAGTGAGAGAGTGAGAGAGTGAGAGAGTGAGAGAGTGAGGGAGCGAGATAGTGAGAAAGTAAGAGAGCGAGAGAGTAAGAGAGTAAGAGAGTGAAAGAGTAAGAAAGTGAGAGATTGAGAGAGTAAGAGAGTAAGAGAGTAAGAGAGTGAGATAGTGAGAGAGTAAGAGAGTGAGAGAGTGAGAGAGTGAGAGAGTAAGAGAGTGAGAGAGTAAGAAAGTGAGAGATTGAGAGAATGAGAGATTGAGAGATTGAGAGAGTGAGAGAGTGAGAGAGTGAGAGAGTGAGAGAGTGAGAGAGTGAGAGAGTGAAAGAGTGAGAGAGTAAGAGAGTGAGAGAGTGAGAGAGTAAGAGAGTGAGAGAGTGAGAGAAAGAGAAATTGAGAGAGTAAGAGAGTGAGAGAGTAAGAAAGTAAGAGAGTGAGAGAGTGAGAGAGTAAAAGAGTAAGAGAGTGAGAGAGTGCGCGCGTGAGAGAGTAAGAGAGTGAGAGAGAAAGAAAGTTAGAGAGTAAGAGATTAAGAGAGTGAGAGAGTGAGAGAGTGAGAGAGTGAGAGTGTGAGAGAGTGAGAGAGTGAGAGAGTGAGAGAGTGAGAGAGTGAGAGAGTGAGATAATGAGAGAGTGAGAGAGTGAGAGAGTGAGGGAGTGAAAGAGTGACAGAGTGAGAGAGTAATAGAGTTATAAAGTGAGGAATGCAGAGAGTGAGGAAGTGAGAGACTGAGAGAGTGAGAGAGTAAGAGAGTGAGAGAGTGAGAGAGTGAGAGAGTGAGAGAGTGAGAGAGTGAAAAAGTGAGAGAGTGAAAAAGTGAGAGAGTGAGAGAGTGAGAGAGTGAGAGAGTGAGAGAGTGAGAGAGTGAGAAAGTGAGAGAGTGAGAGAGTGAGAGAGTGAGAGAGTGAGAGAGTAAGAGAGTGAGAGAGTGAGAGAGTGAGAAAGTGAGAGAGTAAGAGAGTGAGAGAGTAAGAAAGTGAGAGAGTGAGAGAGTGAGAGAGTGAGAGCGTGAGAGATTGAGAGAGTACGAGCGTTAGAGAGTGAAAGAGTGAGAGAGTGAGACAGTGATAGAGTGAGTAAGAGAGACAGAGAGTGAGGTAGTAAGGAGGTGAGAGAGTGAGAGAGTAAGAGGGTTAGAGAGTGAGAGAGTACGAGAGTGAGAGAGTGAGAGAGTGAGAGAGTGAGAGAGTGAGAGAGTGAGAGAGTGAGAGATTAAAAGAGTAAGAGAGTGAGAGAGTGAGAGAGTGAGAGAGTGAGAGAGTGAGAGAGTGAGAGAGTGAGAGAGTGAGAGAGTGAGAGAGTGAGAGAGTGAGAGAGTGAGGGAGTGAGAGAGTGAGAGAGTGAGAGAGTGAGAGAGTGAGAGAGTGAGAGAGTGAGAGAGTGAAAGAGTAAGAGAGTGAGAGATTAAAAGAGTGAGAGAGTGAGAGAGTGAGAGAGTGAGAGAGTGAGAGAGTGAGAGAGTGAGAGAGTGAGAGAGTGAGAGAGTGAGAGAGTGAGAGAGTGAGAGAGTGAGAGAGTGAGAGAGTGAGAAAGTGAGAGAGTGAGAGAGTGAAAGAGTGAGAGAGTGGGAGAGTGAGAGAGTGAGAGAGTGAGAGAGTGAGGAAGTGAGAGAGTGAGAGGGTGAGAGAGTGAGAGAGTGAGAGAGTGAGAGAGTGAGAGAGTGAGAGAGTGAGAGAGTGAGAGAGTGAGAGAGTGAGAGAGTGAGGGAGCGAGAGAGTGAGAAAGTAAGAGAGTGAGAGAGTAAGAGAGTGAGAGAGTGAAAGAGTAAGAAAGTGAGAGATTGAGAGAGTAAGAGCGTGCGAGAGTAAGAGAGTGAGATAGTGAGAGAGTAAGAGAGTAAAAGAGTAAAGGAGTGAGAGAGTGACGGAGTGAGAGAGTGAGAGAGTGAGAGAGTGAGAAAGTGAGAAAGTGAGAGACTGAAAGAGTGAGAGAGTGAGAAAGTGAGAGACTGAAAGAGTGAGAGAGTGAGAGAGTGAGACAGTAAGGGAGTGAGAGAGTGAGAGACAAAGAGAGAGTGAGGAAGTGAGAAAGTGAGAAAGTGAGAGAGTAAGAGAGTGAGAGAGTGAAAGAATGAGAGAGTGAAAGAGTGAGAGAGTGAGAAAGTATGAGAGTGAAAGAGTGAGAGAGTGAGACAGTGAGAGAGTAAGAAAGTGAGAGAGTGAGAGAGTGAGAGAGTGAGAGAGTGAGAGAGTGAGGGAGAAAGACAGTGAGAGAGTGGGAGAGTGAGAGAGTGAGAGAGTGAAAGAGTGAGAGAGTGAGAAAGTAAGAGAGTGAGAGAGTGAGAGAGTGAGAGAGTGAGAGAGTGAGAGAGTGAGAAAGTGAGAGGGTGAGAGAGTGAAAGAGTGAGAGAGTGAGAGAGTGAGAGCGTGAAGAAGTGAGAAAGTGAGAGAGTGAGAGAGTAAGAGATTGAGAGAGTAAGAGAGTGAGAGAGTGAGAGAGTGAAAGAGTGAAAGTGTGAAAGAGTGAGAGAGTGATAGAGTGAGAGAGAGAGAGAGAGAGTGGGGAAGAGCGAAAGTGAGAGAGTGAGAGAGTGAGACAGCAAGAGAGTGAGAGATTAAGAGAGTGAGAGAGTGAGAGAGTGAGAGAGTGAGAGAGTGAGAGAGTGAGAGAGTGAGAGAGTGAGAGAGTGAGAGAGTGAGAGAGTGAGAGAGTGAGAGAGTGAGAGAGTGAGAGAGTGAGAGAGTGAGAGAGTGAGAGAGTGAGAGAGTGAGAGAGTGAGAGAGTGAGAGAGTGAGAGAGTGAGAGAGTAAGAGAGTGAGAGAGTGAGAGAGTGAGAGAGTGAGAGAGTGAGAGAGTGAGAGAGTGAGAAAGTGAGAGAGTGAGAGAGTGAGAGAGTGAGAGAGTGAGAGAGTGAGAGAGTGAGAGAGTGAGAGAGTGAGAGAGTGAGAGAGTGAGAGAGTGAGAGAGTGAGAGAGTGAGAGAGTGAGAGAGTGAGAGAGTGAGAGAGTGAGAGAGTGAGAGAGTGAGAGAGTGAGAGAGTGAGAGAGTGAGAGAGTGAGAGAGTGAGAGAGTGAGAGAGTGAGAGAGTGAGAGAGTGAGAGAGTGAGAGAGTGAGAGAGTGAGAGAGTGAGAGAGTGAGAGAGTGAGAGAGTGAGAGAGTGAGAGAGTGAGAGAGTGAGAGAGTGAGAGAGTGAGAGAGTGAGATAGTGAGAGAGTGAGAGTGTGAGAGAGTGAGAGAGTGAGAGAGTAAGAGAGTGAGAGAGTGAGAGAGTGAGAGAGTGAGAGAGTGAGAGAGTGAGAGAGTGAGAGAGTGAGAGAGTGAAAGAGTGAGAGCGTGAGAGAGTGAGAGAGTAAGAAAGTGAGAGAGTGAGAGAGTAAGAGAGTGAGAGAGTGAGAGAGTGAGGGAGTGAGCGAGTGAAAGAGTGGGAGATTAAGAGAGTGAAGGAGTGAGAGAGTAAGAGACTAAGAAAGTGAGAGAATACGAGAGTGAGAGAGTGAGAGAGTGAGAAAGTGAGAAAGTGGGAGAGTAAGAGAGTGAGAGAGTAACAGAGTGAGAGAGTGAGAGAGTAAGAGAGTGAGAGAGTGAGAGAGTGAGAGAGTGAGAAAGTGAGAGAGTGAGAGAGTGAGAGAGTGAGAAAGTAAGAGCGTGAGAGAGTAAGAGAGTGAGAGAGTGAGAGAGTAAAGAGAGTAGAAGAGTGAGAGAGTGAGAGAGTGAGAGAGTGTGAGAGTGAGAGTGAGAGAGTAAGAGAGTGAGAAAGTTAGCGGGTCAGAAAGTGGGAGAGTGAGAGAGTAAGAGGGTGAGAACGGGATAGAGTGAGAGAGTGAGAAAGTGAAAGAGTGAGAGAGTGAGAGAGTGAGAGAGTGAGAGAGTGAGAGAGTGAGAGAGTAAGAGAGTGAGAGAGTGAGAGAGTGAGAGAGTGAGAAAGTGAGAGAGTGAGAGAGAGTGAGAGTGAGAAAGTAAGAGAGTGAGAGAGTGAGAGAGTGAGAGAGTGAGCGAGTGAGAGAGTGAGAGAGTGAGAGAGTGAGAGAGTGAGAGAGTGAGAGAGTGAGAGAGTGAGAGAGTGAGAGAGTGAGAGAGTGAGAGAGTGAGAGAGTGAGAGAGTAAGAGAGTAAAAGAGTGAGAGAGTGAGAGAGTAAGAGAGTGAGAGAGTGAGAGAGTGAGAGAGTGAGAGAGTGAGAAAGTAAGAGCGTGAGAGAGTGAGAGAGTGAGAGAGTGAGAGAGTGAGAGAGTAAAGAGAGTAGAAGAGTGAGAGAGTGAGAGAGTGAGAGAGTGTGAGAGTGAGAGTGAGAGAGTAAGAGAGTGAGAAAGTGAGCGGGTCAGAAAGTGGGAGAGTGAGAGAGTAAGAGGGTGAGAACGGGAGAGAGTGAGAGAGTGAGAGAGTGAGAAAGTGAGAGAGTGAGAGAGTGAGAGAGTGAGAGAGTGAGAGAGTGAGAGAGTAAGAGAGTGAGAGAGTGAGAGAGTGAGAGAGTGAGAGAGTGAGAAAGTGAGAGAGTGAGAGAGAGAGAGAGTGAGAGAGTGAGAGACTGAGAGAGTGAGAGAGTGAGAGAGTGAGAGAGTGAGAGAGTGAGAGAGTGAGAGAGTGAGAGAGTGAGAGACTGAGAGAGTGAGAGAGTGAGAGAGTGAGAGAGTGAGAGAGTGAGAGAGTGAGAGAGTAAGAGAGTGAGAGAGTGAGAGAGTGAGAGAGTGAGAGAGTGAGAGAGTGAGAGAGTGAGAGAGTGAGAGAGTGAGAAAGTGAGAGAGTGAGAGAGTGAGAGAGTAAGAGAGTGAGAGAGTAAGAGAGTAAGAGAGTAAGAGAGTAAGAGAGTGAGAGAGTGAGAGAGTAAGAGAGTAAGAGAGTGAGAGAGTGAGAGAGTGAGAGAGTGAGAGAGTGAGAGAGTAAGAGAGTGAGAGAGTGAGAGAGTGAGAGAGTGAGACAATGAGAGAGTGAGAGAGTGAGAGAGTGAGAGAGTGAGAGAGTGAGAGAGTGAGAGAGTGAGAGAGTGAGAGAGTGAGAGAGTGAGAGAGTGAGAGAGTGAGAGAGTGAGAGAGTGAGGGAGCGAGAGAGTGAGAAAGTAAGAGAGTGAGAGAGTAAGAGAGTGAGAGAGTGAAAGAGTAAGAAAGTGAGAGATTGAGAGAGTAAGAGCGTGCGAGAGTAAGAGAGTGAGATAGTGAGAGAGTAAGAGAGTAAAAGAGTAAAGGAGTGAGAGAGTGACGGAGTGAGAGAGTGAGAGAGTGAGAGAGTGAGAAAGTGAGAAAGTGAGAGACTGAAAGAGTGAGAGAGTGAGAGAGTGAGACAGTAAGGGAGTGAGAGAGTGAGAGACAAAGAGAGAGTGAGGAAGTGAGAAAGTGAGAAAGTGAGAGAGTAAGAGAGTGAGAGAGTGAAAGAATGAGAGAGTGAAAGAGTGAGAGAGTGAGAAAGTATGAGAGTGAAAGAGTGAGAGAGTGAGACAGTGAGAGAGTAAGAAAGTGAGAGAGTGAGAGAGTGAGAGAGTGAGAGAGTGAGAGAGTGAGGGAGAAAGACAGTGAGAGAGTGGGAGAGTGAGAGAGTGAGAGAGTGAAAGAGTGAGAGAGTGAGAAAGTAAGAGAGTGAGAGAGTGAGAGAGTGAGAGAGTGAGAGAGTGAGAGAGTGAGAAAGTGAGAGGGTGAGAGAGTGAAAGAGTGAGAGAGTGAGAGAGTGAGAGCGTGAAGAAGTGAGAAAGTGAGAGAGTGAGAGAGTAAGAGATTGAGAGAGTAAGAGAGTGAGAGAGTGAGAGAGTGAAAGAGTGAAAGTGTGAAAGAGTGAGAGAGTGATAGAGTGAGAGAGAGAGAGAGAGAGTGGGGAAGAGCGAAAGTGAGAGAGTGAGAGAGTGAGACAGCAAGAGAGTGAGAGATTAAGAGAGTGAGAGAGTGAGAGAGTGAGAGAGTGAGAGAGTGAGAGAGTGAGAGAGTGAGAGAGTGAGAGAGTGAGAGAGTGAGAGAGTGAGAGAGTGAGAGAGTGAGAGAGTGAGAGAGTGAGAGAGTGAGAGAGTGAGAGAGTGAGAGAGTGAGAGAGTGAGAGAGTGAGAGAGTGAGAGAGTGAGAGAGTGAGAGAGTAAGAGAGTGAGAGAGTGAGAGAGTGAGAGAGTGAGAGAGTGAGAGAGTGAGAGAGTGAGAAAGTGAGAGAGTGAGAGAGTGAGAGAGTGAGAGAGTGAGAGAGTGAGAGAGTGAGAGAGTGAGAGAGTGAGAGAGTGAGAGAGTGAGAGAGTGAGAGAGTGAGAGAGTGAGAGAGTGAGAGAGTGAGAGAGTGAGAGAGTGAGAGAGTGAGAGAGTGAGAGAGTGAGAGAGTGAGAGAGTGAGAGAGTGAGAGAGTGAGAGAGTGAGAGAGTGAGAGAGTGAGAGAGTGAGAGAGTGAGAGAGTGAGAGAGTGAGAGAGTGAGAGAGTGAGAGAGTGAGAGAGTGAGAGAGTGAGAGAGTGAGAGAGTGAGATAGTGAGAGAGTGAGAGTGTGAGAGAGTGAGAGAGTGAGAGAGTAAGAGAGTGAGAGAGTGAGAGAGTGAGAGAGTGAGAGAGTGAGAGAGTGAGAGAGTGAGAGAGTGAGAGAGTGAAAGAGTGAGAGCGTGAGAGAGTGAGAGAGTAAGAAAGTGAGAGAGTGAGAGAGTAAGAGAGTGAGAGAGTGAGAGAGTGAGGGAGTGAGCGAGTGAAAGAGTGGGAGATTAAGAGAGTGAAGGAGTGAGAGAGTAAGAGACTAAGAAAGTGAGAGAATACGAGAGTGAGAGAGTGAGAGAGTGAGAAAGTGAGAAAGTGGGAGAGTAAGAGAGTGAGAGAGTAACAGAGTGAGAGAGTGAGAGAGTAAGAGAGTGAGAGAGTGAGAGAGTGAGAGAGTGAGAAAGTGAGAGAGTGAGAGAGTGAGAGAGTGAGAAAGTAAGAGCGTGAGAGAGTAAGAGAGTGAGAGAGTGAGAGAGTAAAGAGAGTAGAAGAGTGAGAGAGTGAGAGAGTGAGAGAGTGTGAGAGTGAGAGTGAGAGAGTAAGAGAGTGAGAAAGTTAGCGGGTCAGAAAGTGGGAGAGTGAGAGAGTAAGAGGGTGAGAACGGGATAGAGTGAGAGAGTGAGAAAGTGAAAGAGTGAGAGAGTGAGAGAGTGAGAGAGTGAGAGAGTGAGAGAGTGAGAGAGTAAGAGAGTGAGAGAGTGAGAGAGTGAGAGAGTGAGAAAGTGAGAGAGTGAGAGAGAGTGAGAGTGAGAAAGTAAGAGAGTGAGAGAGTGAGAGAGTGAGAGAGTGAGCGAGTGAGAGAGTGAGAGAGTGAGAGAGTGAGAGAGTGAGAGAGTGAGAGAGTGAGAGAGTGAGAGAGTGAGAGAGTGAGAGAGTGAGAGAGTAAGAGAGTAAAAGAGTGAGAGAGTGAGAGAGTAAGAGAGTGAGAGAGTGAGAGAGTGAGAGAGTGAGAGAGTGAGAAAGTAAGAGCGTGAGAGAGTGAGAGAGTGAGAGAGTGAGAGAGTGAGAGAGTAAAGAGAGTAGAAGAGTGAGAGAGTGAGAGAGTGAGAGAGTGTGAGAGTGAGAGTGAGAGAGTAAGAGAGTGAGAAAGTGAGCGGGTCAGAAAGTGGGAGAGTGAGAGAGTAAGAGGGTGAGAACGGGAGAGAGTGAGAGAGTGAGAGAGTGAGAAAGTGAGAGAGTGAGAGAGTGAGAGAGTGAGAGAGTGAGAGAGTGAGAGAGTAAGAGAGTGAGAGAGTGAGAGAGTGAGAGAGTGAGAGAGTGAGAAAGTGAGAGAGTGAGAGAGAGAGAGAGTGAGAGAGTGAGAGACTGAGAGAGTGAGAGAGTGAGAGAGTGAGAGAGTGAGAGAGTGAGAGAGTGAGAGAGTGAGAGACTGAGAGAGTGAGAGAGTGAGAGAGTGAGAGAGTGAGAGAGTGAGAGAGTGAGAGAGTAAGAGAGTGAGAGAGTGAGAGAGTGAGAGAGTGAGAGAGTGAGAGAGTGAGAGAGTGAGAGAGTGAGAGAGTGAGAAAGTGAGAGAGTGAGAGAGTGAGAGAGTGAGAGAGTAAGAGAGTGAGAGAGTAAGAGAGTAAGAGAGTAAGAGAGTAAGAGAGTGAGAGAGTGAGAGAGTAAGAGAGTAAGAGAGTGAGAGAGTGAGAGAGTGAGAGAGTGAGAGAGTAAGAGAGTGAGAGAGTGAGAGAGTGAGACAATGAGAGAGTGAGAGAGTGAGAGAGTGAGAGAGTGAGAGAGTGAGAGAGTGAGAGAGTGAGAGAGTGAGAGAGTGAGAGAGTGAGAGAGTGAGAGAGTGAGAGAGTGAGAGAGTGAAAGAGTGAGAGAGTAAGAGAGTGAGAGAGTAAAAGAGTTAGAAAGTGAGAAATTAAGAGAGTGAGGAAGTGAGAGACTGAGAGAGTGAGAGAGTACTATAGTGAAAGAGTGAGAGAGTGAGAGAGTGAGAGAATGAGAGAGTGAGAGAGTAAGAGAGTGAGAGAGTGAGAGAGTGAGAGAGTGAGAGAGTGAGAGAGTGAGAGAGTGAGAGAGTGAGAGAGTGAGAGAGTGAGAGAGTGAGAGAGTGAGAGAGTGAGAGAGTGAGACAGTGAGAGAGTGAGAGAGTGAGAGAGTGAGAGAGTGAGAGAGTGAGAGAGTGAGAGAGTGAGAGAGTGAGAGAGTGAGAGAGTGAGAGAGTGAGAGAGTGAGAGAGAGAGAGAGTGAGAGAGTGAGAGAGTGAGAGAGTGAGAGAGTGAGAGAGTGAGAGAGTGAGAGAGTGAGAGAGAGTGAGAGAGTGAGAGAGTGAGAGAGTGAGAGAGTGAGAGAGTGAGAGAGTGAGAGAGTGAGAGAGTGAGAGAGTGAGAGAGTGAGAGAGTGAAAGAGTGAGAGAGTGAGAGAGTGAGAGAGTGAGAGAGTGAGAGAGTGAGAGAGTGAGAGAGTGAGAGAGTGAGAGAGTGAGAGAGTGAGAGAGTGAGAGAGTGAGAGAGTGAGAGAGTGAAAGAGTGAGAGAGTGAGAGAGTGAGAGAGTGAGAGAGTGAGAGAGTGAGAGAGTGAGAGAGTAAGAGAGTGAGAGAGTGAGAGAGTGAGAGAGTGAGAGAGTGAGAGAGTGAGAGAGTGAGAGAGTGTGAGAGTGAGAGAGTGAGAGAGTGAGAGAGTGAGAGAGTGAGAGAGTGAGAGAGTGAGAGAGTGAGAGAGTGAGAGAGTGAGAGAGTGAGAGAGTGAGAGAGTGAGAGAGTAAGAGAGTAAGAGAGTGAGAGAGTAAGAAAGTAAGAGAGTGAGAGAGTGAGAGAGTGAGAGAGTGAGAGAGTGAGAGAGTGAGAGAGTGAGAGCGTGAGAGAGTGAGAGAGTGAGAGAGTGAGAGAGTGAGAGAGTGAGAGTGTGAGAGAGTGAGAGAGTGAGAGAGTGAGAGAGTGAGAGAGTGAGAGAGTGAGAGAGTGAGAGAGTGAGAGAGTGAGAGAGTGAGAGAGTGAGAGAGTAAGAGATCGAGAGTGAGAGAGTGAGAGAGTGAGAAAGTGAGAGAGTGAGAGAGTGTGAGAGTGAGAGAGTAAGAGAATGAGAGAGTGAGAGAGTGAGAGATTGAGAGAGTAAGAGACTAAGAGAGTGAGAGAGTGAGAAAGTGAGAGAGTGAGAGAGTGAGAGAGTGAGAGAGTGAGAGAGTGAGAGAGTGAGAGAGTGAGAGAGTGAGAGAGTGAGAGAGTAAGAGAGTGAGAGAGTGAGAGAGTGAGAGAGTGAGAGAGTGAGAGAGTGAGAGAGTGAGAGAGTGAGAGAGTGAGAGAGTGAGAGAGTGAGAGAGTGAGAGAGTGAGAGAGTGAGAGAGTGAGAGAGTGAGAGAGTGAGAGAGTGAGAGAGTGAGAGAGTGAGAGAGTGAGAGAGTGAGAGAGTGAGAGAGTGAGAGAGTGAGGGAGTAAGAGAGTGAGAGAGTGAGAAAGTGAGAAAGTGAGAGAGTGAGAGAGAGCGAGATTAAGAGCATGAAAGAGTTAGAGAGTGAGAGAGTGAGAGAGTGAGAGTGAGGAAGTAAGAGAGTGAGAGAGTGGGAGAGTGAGAGAGTGAGAGAGAGAGAATGAAAAAGTGAGAGGTTGAGAAAGTGAGAGTGTGAGAGAGTAAGAGTGTGAGAGAGTGAGAGAGTGAGAGAGTGAAAGAGTGAGATAGTGAAAGAGTGAGAAAGTGAGAGAGTGAAAGAGTGAGAGAGTAAGAAAGTGAGAGAGTGAGAGTGAGAGAGTAAGAGAGTGAGAAAGTGAAAGAGTAAAAGAGTGAAAGAGTGAGAGAGTAAGAGAGTAACAGAGTGAGCGACTCAGAGAGCGAGAGAGTGAGAGAGTGAGAGAGTGAGATAATGAGAGAGTGAGAGAGTAAGAGAGTGAGAGAGTGAGATAATGAGAGAGTGAGAGAGTGAGAGAGTAAGAGAGTGAGAGAGTGAGAGAGTGAAAGAGTGACAGAGTGACAGAGTGAGAGAGTAAAAGAGTTAGAAAGTGAGAATTTCAGAGAGTAAGGAAGTGAGAGAGTAAGAGAGTGAGAGAGTGAGAGAGTGAGAGAGTGAGAGAGTGAGAGAGTGAGAGAG
>CAXAQZ010000737.1:0-30677 GCA_963971145.1 Sussaba pulchella
TGTCAATGGGCTGAGTTGTCCAACGGAGAGTTACAGCTTGGCGGATGGCTGTGGGATTCCTCTTCCTTGACGATTGACTCCCGGTGGTTTCCAGTGGTTAGAGATTAGCCTATTTGCTCATTTTCTTGTATTTTGATGGGACGAGAGTGGTTATTTCGTCACCGTCTTTTATTTCTGGTCGCTCTTCCATGATCTCGTCGAGTGGCTTTTTAACGAGAGGAGCGTATAAAGCGCGAGCCGCTCGCTCCCGTTTTTCTTCTGACAATTTTCGCGCACTTCCGGCCTTCGGGTTTGCTGGCAGATTGTCGGCTAAAGCATTTTCCCTGATGAGGAATTTGCGAATCTTGTTCGGTGCATCCGACGGTGCGTCAAATTTCGCTTTGACTTTCCTCTTCAATACCTCCGCTCCTTCATTGACAAAATAGCGGTGGTCGTTTGGAATGATCCACGTTGGCCAAGTTGCGTAGTTCAGGCGAAGCCAGTCGCTGATGCCTTCGAATCGGATGTTGCAATCTGGGCATTCAGGACAAAACAAAGACAAGTCTCGCCCGCAGCCCGGGCAGCGATTTAGCATCCTTTCGTGCTCGACTCCATGTGGGTAGATGCAGTCTACGGTGTCGAATCCGTCCGCTCCACATATTTGACAGAAGCCCGGACGGTACGGTAGCCCGCAGTCCTTGAAGACGTGCTCCGAGGAACGACAATTGACACATCCGGCAACGTGCGGTTTTCCGGCGTGAGAGACGTAGGTCTGGGTTCCTCTGTCAATTTTGGTCGCCTCCAGGCGGTTGACTAGGATTTCAGCCCTCTTCACTATAAGTTGCTTTAGCGTCTGCTGGTTTATGAGACGGCAGTCAGTCAAATAGGTTGACGGTCCAGTGGTGTTGACAAGACCTGCTTCCTGCAACAATTCGTCGAAAGTCGGAACGTTGAAAGGCAGAGGCTCTACCTTGACCGATGGAGCGATTTCCGCAGTCGGATTGTCATAAGATTTGAGTGGCCTTCCTCGAGTAGCTGACGGTTTCAAAGGATGGTTTGGAGCGGGGATTCTTTTCCTCAGCATATTTTCTTGGTGTATGCTCGCTGGAGTCAGTATTTTCGTGGTTTTCAGTCGCAATTTCGGAGGTTCGCGGTTACGAATTTCTTCGATTAGCTTCGCGGCCTCCGATACCGTGGGCTGGTTGTGGCGAGATTTACGGGCTATGGTGGCTCGTGGAACCAACCCGAAGTTCATTTCGACGTGTTGAACTGATTCGTCGGACATTGACAATATCGCCATGGCTTGATCCAGCCCTTGGTTTGACAATGGGGTTTCGCTGCCCTCAGCGATCGATGTTTCACGGCTCCGGGCTCCTTCCAAGGCTTCCATGAGTGCCGTTACTCTGGCTGCGGCTTCTTTTTGAGCTTGACTGGCTTGCTCTAACATCGATGCCAGTTCCTCCGAGTTGTAGAATCGCTCGTCGTCGCTCATGGTGAGGTCGTCGTGCTGTCGTTGTCTTTGATGTCGAGAGTTCGATCACGCAGACTACGCCTAGGAATTTTGAGGTCTGTTACATAGTATACGCCAAGAGATTTGTTAGACATGTCTGCTAATTCGACTACCATGGGGTTGTGAACTTTTTTCACCAAAGCTGGCCCTAGAAACCGGTGACCAAGTTTTGCGGCATAACCCTGTGCTTTGTTGCTTAGCTTTTTATTGGGATAGTAAACTTCGATTCCCTCCCTTATTTCAACCGTAGAAGTCCTATCGGCGTTTAATTTTGCGAGGCGCTTTTCGGAATACTTCCTCAAGTTTTGCTCGATTTTATGGCGGAATTCGTCAATCTGGTTTAGTCGTTTAACCCAATAATCTACTGCGTCGTCGGTGTCTGTAACGGTAGTCTGTGTATGGTCAGGTTTTGGGATATGTCTTGCGGTTGCCTCACGGCCGTGATTCAAATAGAATGGCGATATTCTACTACCTGAGTGCGCGACGGTATTATAGGCAAATTGAATCTTAGACAAGTTTACGTCCCATTCATCGTGTTTTTCGCCAATGAACGCTGCGATCATTGGCTTGATGGTCCTATTAACGCGCTCGACCGGGTTAGCCTGTGGATGAGCTATTGCGGTAGTTAAATGTTCAACCCCCCTTGCTAAAAGAAAGGTTTTGACATCCTTATTGACGTACTCTAACCCGTTGTCAGTGATAATTGATCTTGGAGATCCCCAACGGTCGAACAATGTATCTAGTACTTTGACGACGGTCCTGCCCAACCGATTTCGTACGGGAAATAGCTCGATATATTTCGTGTAAAGATCTTGTACTACGATGATGCAGGTATTACCCTTTTTTGTCCGTGTTTGAGACACAACCGTATCGATTGACAGCTGAGCCCACGGTTGTTGTACTGGCCGTGTCATGAATGGTCCCTTAATGGGATTTTGATTGAACTTGACTTTAAGGCAAATTTCGCAGTCTTCAACATATGATTTAATGTCTTGGGACATTCCAGGCCAGTAATAATTCTGTCTCACTCTGTCAATGGTCTTGTCTTTTCCCAAGTGTCCTGCTTCGGGAACGTCGTGGTTTTCGCGAAGTATTGTCAAAACGTCGTCGGGTTTGATTACTTTTTTCCACGGATTTTCATCATCGATGAGGGCTTTTTCGTAGTCAGGTCTGTGATAGAAGAGATCGTTATTGTCTATTTTCCATTCGGGGAATCTGTCTGGTTGGTTTTGTACGAGTTTATATTTTGATTCATACCAGTCTTGGTCCCGAATGGATTTGAGTTGCGGCCGGTTACGGACAGTTTCTTCAACTATCTGTTCCCAGCCAAGCGGGTCTTCGTCAATGTCAAACATTCGAGAAAGTGCGTCTGGGGCCTCGTTTGTGGTGCCACGCCTGTGTTCAACAGTAATTTCGTGTTGGTACAGATACATGGCCCATCTGGCTAAACGACCGGTGGGATTTTTTAAAGAATGTAGCCATTGTAATGCCTGATGATCAGTGACAATTTTGAATGGCATACCCTCCAGATAACAGCGGAGTTTCTCGACAGACCAGACAACTGCGAGGCACTCTTTTTCTGTGGTCGTATAGTGTAGCTCGGCGCCCCTCAAAGGTCGACTTAGAACCTCAACGAGATTCTCTTTTTTCGATTCTTGATCGAGCTGCACGAGGATTGCGCCTAGACCAAAGTCGCTGGCGTCAGTGTATAAGACAAAAGGTTGTCCGGGTATTGGTACGTACAGTCGAGGGACTTCCATTAAAGCCTTTTTGACCTCGTCAAACGCCTTTTGCTCGACTTCGGTCCAGTTCCATGGAACTTTAACGCTAGTAAGCTTGTTCAGCGGCCCCTGTATTCTAGCTATATTTTTCAGGTGGCGATGGTACCAATTGACTAGGCCGTTGAATTGACGAAGATGAGTTCGGTCTTTAGGGACAGGAAAATCGAGAATTGGTTGTATTTTCTCGGGGTTTGGCCTCATACCGTGTTCGTCAACGATGTAACCTAAGAACTTTACTTCTTTACAAGCGAAGCTGCTTTTCTCGCGATTGATGATTAATTTCGCTTCGCGGAAAACTTCGCAAATTAGTGACAAAATGGAAATATGTTCGTCAAGATCTTCACTGACTACGATCCAGTCGTCTAAGTACGTGAAAACTTGGTCAACCCATTTGTTCGGCAGGCTTCGCTGATGGATTAAGTCAGCGAATCGCCTTTTGAGAACATCCATCAGCCGTTGGAAGGTCAACGGTGCTCCCGTAAGGCCATATGGCATCCTCAGCCATTCTAGTTGACCTAGGCCTTCTACAACAAATGCCGTGTACTGACGACTTTGCAGTTGCATGGGAATTTGGTGAAAGGCTTCACTCATGTCAAGGGTTGAAATGATTTTCGCATGATGGAGTTGCGACAAGATAGATCTCATGTTATGCAGTGGGTATGCGGGCTTTTTGGTCTGGCGATTGAGGGGTTTATAATTGATGCAAAATCGTAACCCTCCGTTCGCCTTTGGAGCTACAACAGGCGAGCAAGCCCATTCGCTGTTACTCCAGGTAACGTACCCCTTTTTCAACAACCGATCTACCTCTTCTTTAATGAATTCACGGACTACTTCGCTTCTCCGATAAGGCTTTTGCCTGTGTGGGGTGGGGTCATCTAGTTCGATGACATGTTCGATAAGGTCGGTCTTGCCCGTGGATTCCTTGGCAAATTTCTTAAATTCTTCGTCAAAAAAGGCTTGTAATCTACCTGCTTGTTCGTCGGTGAGGACGCGAAGCTCCGAGGGCAGTAAAACCGTATGGGACAAGGGGTAGTTATGGCGGCTTCCCGGTAGAGTCCACGTTCGTGCGAATGGATCGACTGTAACTTTGAACGATATCCAGAAGTCCATGCCGAGGATAAGATCACCCGACAAGCCTGGTAGGACACTGAACCATTGCGGCCCGTAAACGTCGCCGATGTCAATTACGAAGCCCGTTCCTCCTTGGGTTTTGACAATGGACTGGTCACCTAACCTAACGCCTTTCTTTGACGAACTATCGGGTCTTAAATCTTTTAATTGATAGCGTTTTATTCGCTCATAGGTGGGAACGCTTAAAAAGGATCGGTCACTTCCACTGTCGATGATTCCCCTAATCTTTTCACCAAAGACGGAGATTTCGACAGGGATGCGCACTGCGTGTTTAGGCTCTTGTACTCTATCATTACCGCTATAGATACGGCGTTGAGTCAGCCGATGTATCGCGTGGTGTGGTAGGAGCGATGGTTTCCACGTTCGGTATGAAACACGTTCGTCGCTTGGTGCAGTATGTTCGTCACTGGTTGACGCGTCGCTTAGAGTTTCGTCGACCATGGTTAGTAAAGTCGTTTGCAAATTTGTCAGATTACTTGTATTGCCGTCGATATCGTGGCTGTTATCCGCAGCTAATTCATCGACCTCGTCGTCCGTTCCGTCATAGTCACTGTCAGTGAGGGTGGTGATATTTAACTGGGTGCTGGCCCCTGCTGCTGAATTGAACTGACAGTTGGTCTCGTTTGTTTTGTCAAGGTCTTTAGTTTGTCTGATTTTAACCGGACCGGTTGGTACCTCGGTCTCGTCGGTTTGTACGCTCACCTCACTTGTGGCCCTCTGTTCAGTAACCTGAGGTTGAATTACTGTGGGCTTTTGGCGTTTCCCTGATTTGTAGGACACACGCTCGCCCCATGACCTGTTTGACGGCATTTAAGGCAAACTAATTGACGTTCATTGTTGCAATACCATCCGGTATGACCGGTCTGACCGCAATTTTGACAAAATAATTTACTCGGGTCCAGAGGTGGTCTACCCGATCTGTTCGATGGGCTGGACGCCTGTTTATTGTCTGGATTAGGACTTGATTGTCGGTCCTTATGTGCATGGTCAAACCGTTGTAAATTTTTGTCCAGTCGTTGTCTAGTCAATGACTTCGTATTCTTGCCTGAATTTGTCGTAGGTTTAGTTTGGACAATATTAAGGTCAGTCGGCTGTTCGTTGTCGTCTGAATCTTCTTCCGTTCCGTCTGAATCGTTACCGTCACTTTCAACGTCTGAGGGTTCGTGTAGCTGTCTCAGTTCAGTCGTCCTTTGGAATTTAGGTCGGGTTTTATTGGATTCGAACTGTTTGTACAGGTACGTCCTCTGGTTAGCCCAATGGAGAAATTCGTTATAATTTCTGTGACCTTCGTACCTTACTTCGGTCATTAAACGTGGCGTGAATTTTAACAGAATTTGACGCTGTTGCTCTTTGAATGGAGGTGGTCGTTCCATACGCTCAAAAATGAGCCTTGCTCGAGTCGCGAACTCGGCGAGCGTTTCACTGCGATCCACCTTTAATTCGCGAACTTCCCAAAGAAGGTCCGTATCCTCTCGTTTTACTCCCCATTCATAACGAAAATCGCGGACGAAGTCTTTCCAGTTTCGCCAAGATTTCTTATTTACTAGACACCAGCTACGGTGAACGCCGTCGAACACCTTTGACAAGCATGGTACGAAAGAGTCTCTTCGAATGCCGCTCATGGCCATGAGATCCTTCAGAGCTACTAAAAATTGCTCTGGATCTTTCTCAGTTTTCGGGAAAGAGATAGTCCACCCATTGACGATCTGACCGATTTTCGTCTGTGGAACCTCGCGATAGCCTGGCTGTGGCGGCGCGCGGTCGACAACGTTACGTGAATGGTACGGTAATTCGTCGTCACTCGTGTCACTTGTACGCCAGGAAAAACTACCACGTGACGGTGGAAGTGACGTTCTCTCCCTGCCTGGGTTGTGACGCGGAAGAGCCGTATAATCATTATGGTGGGTTTCTATAGAGGCTCGACTGTGATCGTTAGATGTATTGAGAACCTGTCGGAACTGTTCTTCTGTCAAAACATACTGTACTGTGCTTGAAGTAGTACAGTGTGTGCGGAATTGATTAGTCTGGTTCCTACGCGGTTCAGTGTCATTAAGGTTCCTGGACGGATTTTGAGTCACGGGTCCATTTGTCAGTTCTGTCCCGTGCACGGCCGAAAAGTGTACTTGTCGTACTCCCCCCTCGGTGTAATCTAAGTTTCTGTTGTTTGAATTATCTACGATCGGTCGAGGTGGGTCAGGGTCGTCATGATGTCTTGTCTCGCGACGTTGTCGTTCACGGTGTCTCTCGATGATCGCTAAAGACTCGTCGGAACGAGGCGACGTTTCACGACCAAAATCCGAATGCGATAAATCCGCTCCCCTTTCAGGCGGTTGATTAACATTGGTTTCCGGGATCCCTACGGTTGGGTCAGTTCTCTTGGTTTGCATTGAAAGCAGAGAAAATAATTCGGTCATTCGCGCTGTCATGTCATTAAGCTGATCTTGTATTTTATCAACGCGAGGATCATGCACCCGGAATTGACTGTCCTTTAATGGGCCAATAAAATCGCCTAACCTGCCGGGTCGAATCGAGGTTGGCGTTCTTTTCCCCCTGCCTCGGCCCAACGGGGCATTCGGGGACGGAATTGAAAATGGTGGCGAGATGCTTGGTCGCCCGGAACTCGTCGTTGCTCCTGCACTCGCGTTATTTTCCCCAGCGGTATTAAGGGTTGTATTTCCGTCGTCTGTTCGGTTTATATTTTCGGGGTCAGTAATTAGACTCGTATCGTCCTTTGCGGGCGGCGAGTGCATCGTAGGCGCCATTGTTGGCAGCACAGTTGAGTTAGTTGCACCCTTAATAAAGTCGGTCAAGATTTGTTTCCCAGTCAATAAAGTATGTCAACGTCGCACATCGAGCAAAACAAGAGCGGTATTAGTTCTATTAAAAATGGTGAATTAGCTCGACTATTGACTTCACGGGATGAAAAGAAGGGAAACGTAGCACTATTTGACAAGTGACCTCGAAACCCGAGACGATTTTCGGTTAATACTGGAAGTATGCGTTAATTCCGGAAAATAGCTGAGAATTTATTGTCAGCCGTAGTAATGCGCCAATTAATAAATTGTCTGCACTGGGTAATTATAAGGGTTAATATACCGTCGGCGTTTGTCGAACAGCAATTAATTGATGATCGGGTAATCCGAGAGTTTAATGATAAATCGCTGAATTGCTTGACAGTTAATAGTATAACAAAAATAAATAATAATAAAGTAGGTTCAAAATAAGTAATGATAAAGTAAATTCAAAATAGTATCGGATATTTGGTTAATTCAGCGGCTTGTCCCACTCAATTCCCAGTAAGACAAAATCTTCTCAACGTACAAAGAATCTCAGGCGCAACCAAGTCAATGGATAGCCAAATCAAATCAATGAATAAATCAATCAATTTCCAACAATCATATAATAAATGGACAAATAAATTCTAACGTATAAATAATAAATCAATAGATAAATTCTAATTAATTAATTAAATTGTTTAACAACGACAAGTTTCAACAAATAGTTATGTAACCGGATATACTGTTTGGTCTGTTTCACTGTCAGATTTCTAATTCTCAATTTCAAACGAAAATATCTCCCTCTTACTTGTTCAATTTGTTGTGGCTGAAGCAAGATTCAGTTCACAAGAAATTTATATTTTCGAATTTAATTACTTAAATTGTTTGAATAAATTTTACGTTAAATTCTCGATTGAAACTTTCGATTTGTTTATACGTTTAATTGCCGACTACAAAACGAGGTGTAATCGTGACAAAATAATAGATTTAAATTTTATTTAATTAACTGTAAGTTATTTTTGCCGTTGATAATAACGCGCGGTTTATGCACTGTGCGTTAGACAGTATAATTCGATTTTTTTCCACAATGGAAGGGTTCAACCATGACAAGATAATAATTCAATAAACCATGACAAAATAAATAAAAGGTAATTGTCATAAGTTCTCTTATATATCTTCGAATTGTTTCCGAGAAACCGAAATAAGATTCAAGTTCCTCGAATTATCCGACGATTAAATTCGTTAACTAAATTCTTGAAACATCATTAAGCAACAGGAGCGAGATCCGAGTTGCTCAACTCTATTATGTTTGTTTTCAATTTCTATTGAATCCCTAAATCCCGTCGAATTAGCAGACAAATCCAACCGCCGACAATATTCGTATCATCGACGGTACATCAGAAATAAAGTTGTAGAATTTTCTACTCAACGATATAATATTAATAGGAACGAAGCGTGAAATATTATAGCGTTCTACAAGCAGCGTTAAGCATTACAGTGTTCTTATAAGCAAGCGATACAATGAGAGCGAAGCACAAGGTCTCTGCTGTTTACGTTCGGGCTCGCGCTGGCCCTTTGTCCGCGCTCACGGTCGCCGAGCGATACGCACGAATAGACAAATTAATATGTTCGAAATTCTCAATACGGAATAATATTCATTCGTTTCAATAATCTTTTCTAACGCCTTCGATGATTTTGACAATTTTGTCAATTCTTTTCACAGAGTTTTAACAAAGTAGTTTTCACTATAATCTTCACGGAATTTCGCTAACTGATTTGACTTTTTCTCAATAATTTTAATAATTTCAAACAAGTTCAATAATTTATCAATTTCTACTAAATTCAATAGTTTTCAATAATTTTCAATAAATTCACTAAATTCAATAATTTTCAATAATTTCCAATAAATTCAATAATTTTTTGGTTTACGATAGATTCTGTAATTTTCAATAGTTGTAATAATTTCCATAATTATCCCTACTCATCCGACGAAATTAACAATGAATTTAGATAATCACTTCATTCAATTAATTCAGACAATTAATTCATTCAGTTAATTTAGACAATTAATTTTGACAAAAAATATTCCAACTTGCCCCACGTTGGGCGCCAATTGAGACAGAACTTTTTGTTTAACCGCGTTTACACATCTACGCGGACGTTCTTCACCTGGCGCGGCCGGGGTCGACGGCTGCCAGGGCTCAAAGGGGTTTTATTTAATCTTTAATTTAATTTGTTGGGCGCCAGCCAGTCACACATCCACTGACAATTTATGAATTTTAATTATTTTCCCGAGCATAAGACAAGGAGATTCAAGGGGATTCGATTGGACGACCCGTTGTTGATCGCGGCGAGCGGAAAGATACGACAATAGCAAGCACAAGGAAATACAAGAAATTCAAAGTACTTACAGTTTCGACAGTCAAGATTTATTTCCTCCACGCCGCATTGACCAGGGATATATTTGACAATTCCCTCCTTCTTATATCTTCGACAATTCCTTCCTTCTTATTTATTTGACAATTCCTTGACAACACGATGATCGTCGGGTACGACAAGACGTGCCTGACAATAATCCGCTCGACTTTGACAAGACGAGGCGGTACGGATTGCGCAACGGTTACAAGTTATGTGCTTTATTGACCTAGTGCTCTTATCGAGAGTCGGACGCTAAGTGACGATCTCTGCGGGCCCGGGCCCGTCGATCGATCGCGTTAGGGGGGGAGATTTTGACAAAGATGGCGGCGCACACACACGAGTGGCTTAGCCATAGTCTCATGTGTGTGAGATCGACTGACGCGACATGTCGAAAATATATTGAATAAATCCATCCTGTTACACTCTATCTCTATCTCTATCTCTATCTCTATCTCTATCTCTATCTCTATCTCTATCTCTATCTCTATCTCTATCTCTATCTCTATCTCTATCTCTATCTCTATCTCTATCTCTATCTCTATCTCTATCTCTATCTCTATCTCTATATCTATCTCTATCTCTATCTCTATCTCTATCTCTATCTCTATCTCTATCTCTATCTCTATTTCTATCTCTATCTCTATCTCTATCTCTATCTCTATCTCTATTCTATCTCTATCTCTATCTCTATCTCTATCTCTATCTCTCTCTCTATCTCTATCTCTATCTCTATCTCTATCTCTATCTCTATCTCTATCTCTATCTCTATCTCTATCTCTATCTCTATCTCTATCTCTATCTCTATCTCTATCTCTATCTCTATCTCCATCTCCATCTCTATCTCTATCTCTATTTCTATCTCTATCTCTATCTCTATCTCTATCTCTATCTCTATCTCTATCTCTATCTCTACCTCTATCTCTATCTTTATCTCTATCTCTATCTCTATCTCTATCTCTATCTCTATCTCTATCTCTATCTCTATCTCTATCTCTATCTCTATCTCTATCTCTATCTCTATCTCTATCTCTATCTCTATCTCTTTCTCTATCTCTATCTCTATCTCTATCTCTATCTCTATCTCTATCTCTATCTCTATCTCTATCTCTATCTCTATCTCTATCTCTATCTCTATCTCTATCTCTATCTCTATCTCTATCTCTATCTCTATCTCTATCTCTATCTCTATCTCTATCTCTATCTCTATCTCTATCTCTATCTCTATCTCTATCTCTATCTCTATCTCTATCTCTATCTCTATCTCTATCTCTGTCTCTATTTCTATCTCTATCTCTATCTCTATCTCTATCTTTATCTCTATCTCTATCTCTATCTCTATCTCTATCTCTATCTCTATCTCTATCTCTATCTCTATCTCTATCTCTATCCCTATCCCTATCTCTATCTTTATCTCTATCTCTATCTCTACCTCTATTTCTATCTCTATCTCTATCTCTATCTCTATCTCTATCTCTATCTCTATCTCTATCTCTATCTCTATCTCTATCTCTATCTCTATTTCTATTTCTATCTCTATCTCTATCTCTATCTCTATCTCTATCTCTATCTCTATCTCTATCTCTATCTCCATCTCCATCTCCATCTCCATCTCCATCTCTATCTCTATCTCTATCTCTATCTCTATCTCTATCTCTATCTCTATCTCTATCTCTATCTCTATCTCTATCTCTATCTCTATCTCTATCTCTATCTCTATCTCTATCTCTATCTCTATCTCTATCTCTATCTCTATCTCTATCTCTGTCTCTATTTCTATCTCTATCTCTATCTCTATCTCTATCTTTATCTCTATCTCTATCTCTATCTCTATCTCTATCTCTATCTCTATCTCTATCTCTATCTCTATCTCTATCCCTATCCCTATCCCTATCTCTATCTTTATCTCTATCTCTATCTCTACCTCTATTTCTATCTCTATCTCTATCTCTATCTCTATCTCTATCTCTATCTCTATCTCTATCTCTATCTCTATCTCTATCTCTATCTCTATCTCTATCTCTATTTCTATTTCTATCTCTATCTCTATCTCTATCTCTATCTCTATCTCTATCTCTATCTCTATCTCTATCTCCATCTCCATCTCCATCTCTATCTCTATCTTTATCTCTATCTCTATCTCTATCTCTATCTCTATCTCTATCTCTATCTCGATCTCTATCTCTATCTCTATCTCTATCTCTATCTCTATCTCTATCTCTATCTCTATCTCTATCTCTATCTCTATCTCTATCTCTATCTCTATCTCTATCTCTATCTCTATCTCTATCTCTATCTCTATCTCTATCTCTATCTCTATCTCTATCTCTATCTCTATCTCTATCTCTATCTCTATCTCTATCTCTATCTCTATCTCTATCTCTATCTCTATCTCTATCTCTATCTCTATCTCTATCTCTATCTCTATCTCTATCTCTATCTCTATCTCTATCTCTATCTCTATCTCTATCTCTATCTCTATCTCTATCTCTATCTCTATCTCTATCTCTATCTCTATCTCTATCTCTATCTCTATCTCTATCTCTATCTCTATCTCTATCTCTATCTCTATCTCTATCTCTATCTCTATCTCTATCTCTATCTCTATCTCTATCTCTATCTCTATCTCTATATCTATCTCTATCTCTATCTCTATCTCTATCTCTATCTCTATCTCTATCTCTATTTCTATCTCTATCTCTATCTCTATCTCTATCTCTATCTCTATTCTATCTCTATCTCTATCTCTATCTCTATCTCTATCTCTATCTCTATCTCTATCTCTATCTCTATCTCTATCTCTATCTCTATCTCTATCTCTATCTCTATCTCTATCTCTATCTCTATCTCTATCTCTATCTCTATCTCTATCTCCATCTCCATCTCTATCTCTATCTCTATTTCTATCTCTATCTCTATCTCTATCTCTATCTCTATCTCTATCTCTATCTCTATCTCTACCTCTATCTCTATCTTTATCTCTATCTCTATCTCTATCTCTATCTCTATCTCTATCTCTATCTCTATCTCTATCTCTATCTCTATCTCTATCTCTATCTCTATCTCTATCTCTATCTCTATCTCTATCTCTTTCTCTATCTCTATCTCTATCTCTATCTCTATCTCTATCTCTATCTCTATCTCTATCTCTATCTCTATCTCTATCTCTATCTCTATCTCTATCTCTATCTCTATCTCTATCTCTATCTCTATCTCTATCTCTATCTCTATCTCTATCTCTATCTCTATCTCTATCTCTATCTCTATCTCTATCTCTATCTCTATCTCTATCTCTATCTCTATCTCTATCTCTATCTCTATCTCTGTCTCTATTTCTATCTCTATCTCTATCTCTATCTCTATCTTTATCTCTATCTCTATCTCTATCTCTATCTCTATCTCTATCTCTATCTCTATCTCTATCTCTATCTCTATCTCTATCCCTATCCCTATCTCTATCTTTATCTCTATCTCTATCTCTACCTCTATTTCTATCTCTATCTCTATCTCTATCTCTATCTCTATCTCTATCTCTATCTCTATCTCTATCTCTATCTCTATCTCTATTTCTATTTCTATCTCTATCTCTATCTCTATCTCTATCTCTATCTCTATCTCTATCTCTATCTCTATCTCCATCTCCATCTCCATCTCCATCTCCATCTCCATCTCTATCTCTATCTCTATCTCTATCTCTATCTCTATCTCTATCTCTATCTCGATCTCTATCTCTATTTCTATCTCTATCTCTATCTCTATCTCTATCTCTATCTCTATCTCTATCTCTATCTCTATCTCTATCTCTATCTCTATCTCTATCTCTATCTCTATCTCTATCTCTATCTCTATCTCTATCTCTATCTCTATCTCTATCTCTATCTCTATCTCTATCTCTATCTCTATCTCTATCTCTATCTCTATCTCTATCTCTATCTCTATCTCTATCTCTATCTCTATCTCTATCTCTATCTCTATCTCTATCTCTATCTCTATCTCTATCTCTATCTCTATCTCTATCTCTATCTCTATCTCTATCTCTATCTCTATCTCTATCTCTATCTCTATCTCTATCTCTATCTCTATCTCTATCTCTATCTCTATCTCTATCTCTATCTCTATCTCTATCTCTATCTCTATCTCTATCTCTATCTCTATCTCTATCTCTATCTCTATCTCTATCTCTATCTCTATCTCTATCTCTATTTCTATCTCTATCTCTATCTCTATCTCTATCTCTATCTCTATCTCTATTCTATCTCTATCTCTATCTCTATCTCTATCTCTATCTCTATCTCTATCTCTATCTCTATCTCTATCTCTATCTCTATCTCTATCTCTATCTCTATCTCTATCTCTATCTCTATCTCTATCTCTATCTCTATCTCTATCTCCATCTCCATCTCTATCTCTATCTCTATTTCTATCTCTATCTCTATCTCTATCTCTATCTCTATCTCTATCTCTATCTCTATCTCTACCTCTATCTCTATCTTTATCTCTATCTCTATCTCTATCTCTATCTCTATCTCTATCTCTATCTCTATCTCTATCTCTATCTCTATCTCTATCTCTATCTCTATCTCTATCTCTATCTCTATCTCTATCTCTATCTCTATCTCTATCTCTATCTCTATCTCTTTCTCTATCTCTATCTCTATCTCTATCTCTATCTCTATCTCTATCTCTATCTCTATCTCTATCTCTATCTCTATCTCTATCTCTATCTCTATCTCTATCTCTATCTCTATCTCTATCTCTATCTCTATCTCTATCTCTATCTCTATCTCTATCTCTATCTCTATCTCTATCTCTATCTCTATCTCTATCTCTATCTCTATCTCTATCTCTATCTCTATCTCTATCTCTATCTCTATCTCTGTCTCTATTTCTATCTCTATCTCTATCTCTATCTCTATCTTTATCTCTATCTCTATCTCTATCTCTATCTCTATCTCTATCTCTATCTCTATCTCTATCCCTATCCCTATCTCTATCTTTATCTCTATCTCTATCTCTACCTCTATTTCTATCTCTATCTCTATCTCTATCTCTATCTCTATCTCTATCTCTATCTCTATCTCTATCTCTATCTCTATCTCTATCTCTATCTTTATCTTTATCTCTATCTCTGTCTCTATCTCTAGCTCTATCCCTATCTACATTTCTATCTCTATCTCTATCTCTATCTCTATCTCTATCTCTATCTTTATCTCTATCTCTATCTTTATCTCTATCTCTATCTCTATCTCTATCTCTATCTCTATCTCTATCTCTATCTCTATCTCTATCTCTATAATTAAATTAAATTAAATTAAATTAAATTAAATTAAATTAAATTAAATTAAATTAAATTAAATTAAATTAAATTAAATTAAATTAAATTAAATTAAATTAAATTAAATTAAATTAAATTAAATTAAATTAAATTAAATTAAATTAAATTAAATTAAATTAAATTAAATTAAATTAAATTAAATTAAATTAAATTAAATTAAATTAAATTAAATTAAATTAAATTAAATTAAATTAAATTAAATTAAATTAAATTAAATTAAATTAAATTAAATTAAATTAAATTAAATTAAATTAAATTAAATTAAATTAAATTAAATTAAATTAAATTAAATTAAATTAAATTAAATTAAATTAAATTAAATTAAATTAAATTAAATTAAATTAAATTAAATTAAATTAAATTAAATTAAATTAAATTAAATTAAATTAAATTAAATTAAATTAAATTAAATTAAATTAAATTAAATTAAATTAAATTAAATTAAATTAAATTAAATTAAATTAAATTAAATTAAATTAAATTAAATTAAATTAAATTAAATTAAATTAAATTAAATTAAATTAAATTAAATTAAATTAAATTAAATTAAATTAAATTAAATTAAATTAAATTAAATTAAATTAAATTAAATTAAATTAAATTAAATTAAATTAAATTAAATTAAATTAAATTAAATTAAATTAAATTAAATTAAATTAAATTAAATTAAATTAAATTAAATTAAATTAAATTAAATTAAATTAAATTAAATTAAATTAAATTAAATTAAATTAAATTAAATTAAATTAAATTAAATTAAATTAAATTAAATTAAATTAAATTAAATTAAATTAAATTAAATTAAATTAAATTAAATTAAATTAAATTAAATTAAATTAAATTAAATTAAATTAAATTAAATTAAATTAAATTAAATTAAATTAAATTAAATTAAATTAAATTAAATTAAATTAAATTAAATTAAATTAAATTAAATTAAATTAAATTAAATTAAATTAAATTAAATTAAATTAAATTAAATTAAATTAAATTAAATTAAATTAAATTAAATTAAATTAAATTAAATTAAATTAAATTAAATTAAATTAAATTAAATTAAATTAAATTAAATTAAATTAAATTAAATTAAATTAAATTAAATTAAATTAAATTAAATTAAATTAAATTAAATTAAATTAAATTAAATTAAATTAAATTAAATTAAATTAAATTAAATTAAATTAAATTAAATTAAATTAAATTAAATTAAATTAAATTAAATTAAATTAAATTAAATTAAATTAAATTAAATTAAATTAAATTAAATTAAATTAAATTAAATTAAATTAAATTAAATTAAATTAAATTAAATTAAATTAAATTAAATTAAATTAAATTAAATTAAATTAAATTAAATTAAATTAAATTAAATTAAATTAAATTAAATTAAATTAAATTAAATTAAATTAAATTAAATTAAATTAAATTAAATTAAATTAAATTAAATTAAATTAAATTAAATTAAATTAAATTAAATTAAATTAAATTAAATTAAATTAAATTAAATTAAATTAAATTAAATTAAATTAAATTAAATTAAATTAAATTAAATTAAATTAAATTAAATTAAATTAAATTAAATTAAATTAAATTAAATTAAATTAAATTAAATTAAATTAAATTAAATTAAATTAAATTAAATTAAATTAAATTAAATTAAATTAAATTAAATTAAATTAAATTAAATTAAATTAAATTAAATTAAATTAAATTAAATTAAATTAAATTAAATTAAATTAAATTAAATTAAATTAAATTAAATTAAATTAAATTAAATTAAATTAAATTAAATTAAATTAAATTAAATTAAATTAAATTAAATTAAATTAAATTAAATTAAATTAAATTAAATTAAATTAAATTAAATTAAATTAAATTAAATTAAATTAAATTAAATTAAATTAAATTAAATTAAATTAAATTAAATTAAATTAAATTAAATTAAATTAAATTAAATTAAATTAAATTAAATTAAATTAAATTAAATTAAATTAAATTAAATTAAATTAAATTAAATTAAATTAAATTAAAATATTCCATTGCTAATTTGACTGAAGCAGAATCTCTAGTCGACAGAGTCCCGACGCCAAGAAGAACCCGGATGAACTCTTATCCACCGTACCAGAACGTCCGGAAGAGCACCCGAAGATACCCCGAATTTGTAAGATAATTTTACTTTTTTTCAGCGAGCAGCAGATTATCGAAAACTCATTTTATTTCTTACCACTAACAGCCTCGAGAAACCTGCAGTGCTCTGGGACTCGTAGCGACTGGCCTGGAGACGGGCCGACTGCTGCCCCGAAGTTTCCATTCTCCTTCACTTTTTTTTTGTAGAATAAAAGTTTCATCCCTGACCTCACTTAACGAAACCTGCATTGCTCTGGGACTCGTAGTGACCGGCCTAGAACCGGGTCGACTGCTGCCTCCAGACTTTGCTCCGACCCTGGGTGCAAGACCGAGGACTCGTAGCGACTGGCCTGGAGACGGACCGACTGCTGCCCCGAAGTTTTCGCCCTCCTTCACCTTCTTTTTTGTAGAATAAAAAGATCCGTCCCCCACCTCACCTAAAGAAACCTGCATTGCTCTGGGACTCGTAGCGACGGGCCTGGAGACGGGTCGACTGCTGCCCCCAGACTTTGCACCGACCCCTGGTGGAAAACTGAGGACTCGTAGCGACTGGCCCGAAGACGGACCGACTGCTGCCCCGAGGTATCTACCATCCCTTCTACCTTACTAATAAATATAATTTTTACAGCCTGCTTGCTGATTGCTCCGACAATCACTATAAAATTATAAATAAAACAAAAAGGAATAAATAAACAAATTTTCACTATTTTGCAACAAAATTTCATACGCGCCATCGTTTTCTTTCAGCACCTGCCCTAAAACTTACGCGCGGGCCTGATCCTGCGCGTCGTTACATTTTGGAGTACGGGTCAGCTCTGCTCTAAAACGTTGTAACGTTACAACTGGCGCCCAACGTGGGGCAGATGCAATAATAAACATCACGTAAATTAAAAGTAAAAATAACAAAGAAAAAAAAATATATAGAAACAGACATTGAGGGGGAAGACCCCCACACCGAGCAAGCGGCAACCGATACGGAGACCCTCGAAGGATCGTGCGTCACCGGAAATAAAAACGATCGCATGGGAAGCGAGGAAGCCCGGCGACAGAGCACCGACCCAGAAACAATTCAGTTGGATGAATCAAATATTGAACTGTCGCTGGGAGATATTTCCGTTATACGACCTGGATCTAAGGCATACCTGACAGAAGAGAGGGGAAATTTTGGCTATAAACCGCCACAGCAATCCCTTGCCAAAAATATGAGTAGCAACGTCAACGAGGACGTTTTGAAGGGAATCAGGAGCATTGCTCGGCAGCTAGGGAAGTGAACCCAATCTGTCGACGCAAACACTAAACACATAAAGCCAGTCAACGAGAATTTAAAAGCACACCGTCTCGAAGTCGCAAAGGAAATAGAGAGACGCGAGCAAGCTCTTCTCGAGGCCGTAAACTCCCGCCTGCAAGCAGCTGAATTACGGATGGTCGATAAGATGAACATCGTCCAGACCCGAATTGCGACCACCCTCCATCGAAATAATGCGCAACTTAATGAAAAGCTGAAAGGCACACAACAAGACGTCCAGGATCACTCCGAACGCATGAGCGTCCTGGAAGTCAACATCGCCCAATATCGGCTGACGCAAGAAAAAATGGAGCAGCAGATACGATTGTTAGAAACAAAGGTCAACAGCTCTGGAGCCGATATTCTCGAAAGCACCCGTATTTTCCAAAGGGACGATACAGGCGAGAACCAACGATTCCATCCACCGGGCATGAGCCGAAGTTTCGCGGAATCGTGCCTTAAACTCAAGCCCCCAATTTTTGACGCAACAGGCAAGACTCGCTCGATGAAGTTTATACGGGAGATAAAACAATATTGCAACGTAATGCAGCCAGAGCCAGCCGAGTTTCGCTATCTCCTCGGACAATGCTTCGAAGGAGCCGCCAAAGAATGGTGGCTTCTCGTAGAAGAAGGAGTGGACAACCTCGAAGAGCTCGAACAGAAATTTTCGCAGCGATATTGGAGCCGAGACGTCCAGAGAAAGGTCCGACGAAACCTTGAATTCGGATACTATGGGAAGAACACGAAAGCCACCAAAGTAGAATATGCCACACGCATAGCAGCGCTCGGGATCTTATCCCACCCCCGAGCGACAAGGAAATTGTGAGTGCGCTAGCCCAACATTTCTCGGAAGAAATCCAGGCTACGATAGTCGGGAGAGGATTTGAAACACTCGAAGAAACTATGGAGATTCTCGAAAAAATAGAACAAGGAGGCCCGATGAATTCCAGGCGCGGGAAAGACTCGCAAGATAGGAAGTTTGAGGCTCCGGGGGAAAATAGGCCGTACAGAGTCCCGTAGGGGGCGAAACAGGCCCATCGAAACTCTGCAAACCAGCAAGAAAACCACCAGAGAAATCAAGATCTGGGGGGGCAGAGAGTACCCTGGAACTCTCAACAACCACAGAATCAACCGGCGATTCCTCCCTTCACCCGACCCCTGCCGCAAAAACATCCGCCGTTGATCCAAACGGTTGAGGTCCAGCACGATCCTCCACCCACAACATCGACGGTGGGGAACTAGCCACCGTTGTACCCGGATCGGAGGTCACGTTGAGCGCAGACCGGAGGGGTACAACGGGAGATCTAAATCGGATAAAACAAGCTCGAATGAAAGGAGAAGGAGACCTACGAAAAACAGTTCCGATAAATACGATATTTTCCGACACACGAGAATATTTGACCAGGGAAGGGATGAATCAGGAAGAGACTATTCCTTTGGTGGAATGTCCTGGCATATACGCGAAAATAGAAGGGATTCCGGTCACCGTTCTGATAGACAGCGGTGCAATAAAATAAATTTAAAAAATTTAAAAAAACTCCCGGCTGGAGTAAAAATCGAAAACAAAAAAAATTAGAACGAAAAAAAAGTAATCTGATAGAAAGCATGGATAAAATTCATGAATCTAAAAAGAATACAACAAATTAATAAATTTAAAATGAAAAAAACAAATTAGTGAAATTAAAAGAATGAAATAAATAAATAAATTCAAAAAGGATGAAATAATTCAAGAAGTCATCTTAGTTTATTCGTAGTTTGAATTATGATCGTTCGTTTGTATGAGTTCAATTTTTTGAATCGTGGTAATTTTCTCACTGCCCTCAATTCAGTCGGGAGACGTTTTCTTTCGTATCGTCGAACATCTAAATCCAGATCGTCTTCATGTTCAATTATCTAATGGCGTCTTCTTTGCACTGTCGAACATCTATATCCTATATCATATTTATGGTTAATGAATGACGTCTCCCGACTGAATTGAGGGCAGTGAGAAAATTACCACGATTCAAAAAATTGAACTCATACAAACGAACGATCATAATTCAAACTACGAATAAACTAAGATGACTTCTTGAATTATTTCATCCTTTTTGAATTTAATTATTTATTTCATTCTTTTAATTTCACTAATTTGTTTTTTCCATTTTAAATTTATTAATTTGTTGTATTCTTTTTAGATTCATGAATTTTATCCATGCTTTCTATCAGATTACTTTTTTTTCGTTCTAATTTTTTTTGTTTTCGATTTTTACTCCAGCCGGGAGTTTTTTTAAATTTTTTAAATTTATTTTATTTCATACTTTTTAAAGATAATTTGATATAATTTTCTCCACGTCCGCCAATGATTGGAATCATTTGGCTCGAACAAGACGTCCACGTCACAAAACAATTTTTCCTACTAGTGTCATAATGTACTATTGTTTATCGATTCAACATCGTAAAACGTGACCACTGTATAGAAATTTGATGAGACAAGACTTTGAAAGTATCGACGAGCTGCGGCACATGCTGGTTGTCCTTGGGCGCAGTTGAGTACAGTCTCAGCGAAATGTCAGGGAATCATGTGATTGTTCAGCGCGGCTCCATGTAGCCATGACAAATTGTCAGCCCATCGTGGAGTCTTGAGGGCGGCTTAATACAGCCTTGACCAAATCGCAGTGCATTATGGAGATTATAAGCGCGGCTCTATGTAGCCTAGACCAAATGTCTGCGCATTGCACAGTTTTCGAGCGCGGCTCGACGTAGCCTTGACCAGATGTCAGTGCATTCCGCTCGTCCTTCCCAGTGATTATAGGTTTTGAATATGTCTTGAGCAGGTGAACATTGAATGAATGCAGCTTCGAAAAGGACCTGACTCATATAGGAAAAACAATGAAAACAAATATACATATTGTGCATTCTGACAAATCGCTGTGTCTAAAGTTTTGTCGGTTGGAAGATAAAGTAAAAAAAATTGAATCCGACAACAATTTTTTTCTTTCGAATTGCCAATTCCACCGAGGTAAACAATATCACTGGGCATAACCACATCGTCCAGCTGAACATCAATATTCACGTTTTTCACAATCCTGATAATATTATCATACGTTGAATAAAAAAGAATGAACTCATTAAACAATATCGTTCGTACGTGAAATCAGTTGATGGCCATAAATAAAACAATATCACCGGGCATAACCACGTCATCCGACCTAACCTCCACATTCACATACATCTCAATTTCACGCCCGAACACAAGTATCCAGAATTATTAATTCGACGTGCTTGTTAAAATCGTCAGTAGATCAATCCTGCTAACTAGCTAATTATTGAACGTTAAATGGAAAATGCACTCTTTAAAAAAATATCGTTTATACGTGAAATCAATTGATAAAAAATGTTCACTCTGAATCACTCGAGAAAAAAAAAAAATTTCCGTTGAAAGTTCTGTTTCGAGGTTAAAACGATCGACCAATCGCGCTGTCTCTCTCGCACTCAGCGATATCGTCCAGAGCCTCGATGCAAAATACACGGATACGTTCCACTGCACTTACACACGCGCTGTCACAGCTGACGATGCCGTGAAGTCTGCAATGCATGCAGTCGAACCGATCAAAATTGCGATTTGAAGAAAACGTTCGAAAGCGTTCAAATTTCTACATTTAATATCTCCGCGAGTTGAGATCTGATCATAAATATTATGGAAGCAAAACCCTCTCTGTGACTTCCGACACCGATGTACATCAATTTGTAAGAAGACAATCAGCCGTTTGGCCAAAAACGCGTTACCGACAAAACGCCAATTCACGTTGCTCACGACGAAACACATAACTCCCGTTTTCAGCCGGGAGTTAAAAATAACTGCGTTGTCTGAAGAATTCTTTTTGGAGAACCGAGAAACCCTCAAGAATTGCTTGACCCTTCCAGCGACCAGAGTAACAATCAAAAGCACAATCAAGACTCGGCCATGTAAAATAAAAAATAAATTTAAAAAATTTAAAAAAACTCCCGGCTGGAGTAAAAATCGAAAACAAAAAAAATTAGAACGAAAAAAAAGTAATCTGATCGAAAGCATGAATAAAATTCATGAATCTAAAAAGAATACAACAAATTAATAAATTTAAAATGGAAAAAACAAATTAGTGAAATTAAAAGAATGAAATAAATAAATAAATTCAAAAAGGATGAAATAATTCAAGAAGTCATCTTAGTTTATTCGTAGTTTGAATTATGATCGTTCGTTTGTATGAGTTCAATTTTTTGAATCGTGGTAATTTTCTCACTGCCCTCAATTCAGTCGGGAGACGTTTTCTTTCGTATCGTCGAACATCTAAATCCAGATCGTCTTCATGTTCAATTATCTAATGGCGTCTTCTTTGCACTGTCAAACATCTATATCCTATATCATATTTATGGTTAATGAATGACGTCTCCCGACTGAATTGAGGGCAGTGAGAAAATTACCACGATTCAAAAAATTGAACTCATACAAACGAACGATCATAATTCAAACTACGAATAAACTAAGATGACTTCTTGAATTATTTCATCCTTTTTGAATTTATTTATTTATTTCATTCTTTTAATTTCACTAATTTGTTTTTTCCATTTTAAATTTATTAATTTGTTGTATTCTTTTTAGATTCATGAATTTTATTCATGCTTTCGATCAGATTACTTTTTTTTCGTTCTAATTTTTTTTGTTTTCGATTTTTACTCCAGCCGGGAGTTTTTTTAAATTTTTTAAATTTATTTTATTTCATACTTTTTAAAGATAATTTGATATAATTTTCTCCACGTCCGCCAATGATTGGAATCATTTGGCTCGAACAAGACGTCCACGTCACAAAACAATTTTTCCTACTAGTGTCATAATGTACTATTGTTTATCGATTCAATATCGTAAAACGTGACCACTGTATAGAAATTTGATGAGACAAGACTTTGAAAGTATCGACTAGCTGCGGCACATGCTGGTTGTCCTTGGGCGCAGTTGAGTACAGTCTCAGCGAAATGTCAGCGCATCATGTGATTGTTCAGCGCGGCTCCATGTAGCCATGACAAATTGTCAGCCCATCGTGGAGTCTTGAGGGCGGCTTAATACAGCCTTGACCAAATCGCAGTGCATTATGGAGATTATAAGCGCGGCTCTATGTAGCCTAGACCAAATGTCTGCGCATTGCACAGTTTTCGAGCGCGGCTCGACGTAGCCTTGACCAGATGCCAGTGCATTCCGCTCGTCCTTCCCAGTCATTATAGGTTTTGAATATGTCTTGAGCAGGTGAACATTGAATGAATGCAGCTTCGAATTGGACCTGACTCATATAGGAAAAATAATGAAAACAAATATACATATTGTGCATTCTGACAAATCGCTGTGTCTAAAGTTTTGTCGGTTGGAAGATAAAGTAAAAAAAATTGAATCCGACAACAATTGTTTTCTTTCGAATTGCCAATTCCACCGAGGTAAACAATATCACTGGGCATAACCACATCGTCCAGCTGAACATCAATATTCACGTTTTTCACAATCCTGATAACATTATCATACGTTGAATAAAAAAGAATGAACTCATTAAACAATATCGTTCGTACGTGAAATCAGTTGATGGCCATAAATAAAACAATATCACCGGGCATAACCACGTCATCCGACCTAACCTCCACATTCACATACATCTCAATTTCACGCCCGAATACAAGTATCCAGAATTATTAATTCGACGTGCTTGTTAAAATCGTCAGTAGATCAATCCTGCTAACTAGCTAATTATTGAACGTTAAATGGAAAATGCACTCTTTAAAAAAATATCGTTTATACGTGAAATCAATTGATAAAAAATGTTCACTCTGAATCACTCGAGAAAAAAAAAAAAATTTCCGTTGAAAGTTCTGTTTCGAGGTTAAAACGATCGACCAATCGCGCTGTCTCTCTCGCACTCAGCGATATCGTCCAGAGCCTCGATGCAAAATACACGGATACGTTCCACTGCACTTACACACGCGCTGTCACAGCTGACGATGCCGTGAAGTCTGCAATGCATGCAGTCGAACCGATCAAAATTGCGATTTGAAGAAAACGTTCGAAAGCGTTCAAATTTGTACATTTAATATCTCCGCGAGTTGAGATCTGATCATAAATATTATGGAAGCTAAACCCTCTCTGTGACTTCCGACACCGATGTACATCAATTTGTAAGAAGAAAATCAGCCGTTTGGCCAAAAACGCGTTACCGACAAAACGCCAATTCACGTTGCTCACGACGAAACACATAACTCCCGTCTTCAGCCGGGAGTTAAAAATACAAGTTATGGCTGCTGCAGAAATTGGAAAAATCCAAACCTACGTAAGATTTCTCGTCGTTCCGGGACTCATTCGAGATGCACCTTTTGGAGTAGACACTCTCATCCCTCCAAAAAGCATAATTGACATCGGGAACGGAACGCTACCGGTTGAATACAACGAGCTTGTGGACGCGATTCCTACCAATTCGGCCTTATTTAAGGGAGACCACGGGAGTTGATAGCCAACATAGCTCGATTAACGCCGGAAAGCAAGTAACCCAAGATCAAGGAAAAAAAGGCAAAGGGAAGGTGGTCGAATCTATCGCAACCCCGTTTGGCCTCAAGACAAAGTACATCGATTCTCTTGCGAGCACTAGATATTGTGCTGAGGGACATCGGCGAAAAAGTGATACATTTCGTTGATGACCTCCTATGCATCTTCAAAGATTTCAATAAACACTTGGACCATTTGGAGACACTTTTTGAATGCCTGGAGGAACACAGACTGACCTTAAAACTAAAAAAAAAAAAAAAAAAAAAAACAAAACCAAATGCTGCCGAAGAGAAATCGATTTTCTAGGCCATATTATCCCACTTGTTGTGCCGGTAGACCACGTGAACGCTAGGAACGGGTGTCGGAGCAGGTAACAATTAATTTAATTTTTTATTGTGGGTCCCAGCCACAAAGAATTGGAATTCAAGCAAATGGTTTAACGATAAGTTTAATCACTACTATGAAACTGGTGGAATACAATAATTAATACACAGTTCGAATGTCACTATTACATTGATGTTGACCGGATCGCGTATGATTTAATCCCGCGATTCGGGAGCCGTGGTAAAGGCAGTTACACTCCTTTGAAATTCTACTACAGACTGACTCTCAGATGGTCGCTTTCGCCCATTACGACTCCCGTCCGAGAGTTGGTTTTTAATGCTGACGGTTCTGTCAGCATTATTGTTTATTGACCTCGGGGTTCGGTGAACGACCCCGTATTTGCGGAATAAATGCGATCTATTGTTCTGCATATTTTGGTAACGGAAATGCGGTATTTCCGTTACTTAGCGTAAGCGATTTTTATTCGAGACGAAACAATTATATCTTGCATATAATGTTTTAATAAAATTCAATAAAAGTGCGGGGCACCACACCCCTCCCCCCGGAAAAGTAAAAATTTATTTTTAGCGGAAATTAATTTTTACTCCACTTTACTTTACTTTTACGGGTCTAATCTAATTCTATGTCCTCGCAACGGTTATTGGGGCGCAATAATATTGTCGGGTGAAGGGGTTAACATCAAGCCAGCTGTCTGACGGGAGGTCACTTTTCCCGTTCTTCTCTTGTTGCCGTCTGCTTCTGTTGTAGTCCGGTGACCCCGAGACTCACTGATACGGTAGTAGCTCGGGACGTCGAGGAATTCCGCTGACGTCTGTAACATAGTAAGCAGGCTACGGCGCAGGCTAATGTTATCACGACAATTGTTCCCGTATCAAGAGCGAAGGGCATAGTAATTTTCAATTTTTTTTTCTTTTCTCTTAAATTGTCTCTAAATTTTTTAGGGGCACAGGGGGCACTGGGTCCGCGTTGGTCGATGACTTCCCGATGTCGGAGAGGGTGAGGTTTCCGGGGGGGGGAGATAGTCGTCGGAGACCATCTGGGTGACCTTTCTTCCCGTCCGAACGCTGAAACCTCGGGCGGTTACAATACAATTACCAGTCAAAGCCAATATACCTGTCCCTAATTAATCTTTCATGTATCGTCGATTGACCGTTAGGATTTTTACTGTTTTTCCTTCACTTGACGGCTAAGATGGATCCATAAGGAATATTATTTTTTATTTTTTATTTTTTTATTTTTGCCCCCTCAGACGTTCCGCGCGTATAGGGGTGTACTTCCCCCTCCCCACGGTGTCTCTTTAACCCTTGTCGGACCGTGAGCGGGGTCAAGAGGCCCCTGCGCGATTCTACCGTCGGGGAGAGGGTGGGCATTGTTGCTGCCCGAATCCTTCATGGTTCCCTTGCCGATGTCTCCGTCGCTCGCATGCAACGTATGGACCTTGCTGTCTCTTTTGCTCTTGTACAAGATGTGGGTGTAACCCCCCTCGTTCTTCTTGAGTAGCGTAAAGATGTCGTCCTCCTTGTCGCTCTTGCGCGGCGTGGGCGTCTCACCGTCTCCGTCGCCTTTGCGCGACGTCTCGTTGTCGTTTTCTTTGTCGCTCCTGCGAGGCGTAAGCGTCTCGCCGTCTCTGTCGCTCTTGCGCGATGTGGGCGTCTCGCCGTCTCCGTTGCCTTTGCGCGACGTATGGTTGTCGTTCTCCTTGTCGCTCCCGTGAGGCGTGGGCGTCTTGCCGTCTCTGTCGATCTTGCGCGATGTGGGCGTCTCGCCGTCTCCGTTGTCCTTGTCGCTCCCCTCTCTTGGTGGGCGATGCGCTAGCTGCCCTGACTGTTGCTCCGTCGCACTTCGTGGGCCTCGCGCTGTCCTTCTTGTCGCGTCTCTCTACGCGGTCGTTCGTACTGGCCCCACGATTTCCGTTGTCTTCTTGGACGGGGTGTGGTGGATCAGTGACGAGAGGAACTGTATCCTGCTGATTAGCGTTGTCCCTCTTCGGTGGAGCGCTTTTCGCTCTTTCTTGTGCCTGAGCTCCTATTGCTGCGTGTATGCAGCTTAAAGCGTCGGTTTCTGCGCTTTGTTTTCCTGTCTCTGTGTTCGAGTACACTGCGCGTCTTCCTGGCGCCTTGGCCGTGTTATCGTGCGCCGGCTCTGGTTGCACGTGGGGTTGTCGCACCACGCGAACGTCTTTGCTCGCGTTTGCGAGGCTTATCAGGCTTGTTTTACCCGCCGGGGGCGGAATGCACGACTCCATCACTGAATCTAGAGTTATCGTGCGTTTTTCGACAAGGCTTATGAATTTGCTTGCCGTTTTAGTGCGCACTATCGTCTCACTGCGCGCTTCTTGTAATACTCCGGATGCACCGTTCAACAGGGGCATTACGTGTCCATAAATTTTTATTGCGTCTCCTCCGAAAATGTCGACTTTATGTTTTCGTATAAAGTCCATCCCGAGGATACCCTGGACGGGTAGCGACACCGTTTTTGTCACTACGTAAAATGGGTGCTTTATTATGACGGCTGGCACCCCAAGAGCCAGTAGTGTTACGCCCTTGGGCCTGAATTTTTGACCTGATATTCCCTCGAGTTCGACGTTGCATTCGTCGACTACGGTACCCGGCAGCAGGCAGCTCTCTCGTATAACGCAGCATTGCGCTCCGGTGTCAGCCTTCAGTGTCAACACACCGTCTGCGGCGCCCGGTGACTCGATGACGAAATCGTTTGCCGCACTGCTCGCGGGGAGGGTGACCGGAAACGTTTGCAACGGAGTTGACTCGAACCTGACTGTCAACGTATGAAGACTCAGAGTCCCTATCGTTTGCCTCTCGTCTACCCCCGTATCAGTGTTCGATGGGCGCTTGCGTCAGCCCCTTTGCCCGTCGTCGGACGTTCCTTCGTCGGATTGCGACTTCTCATCTTCACTGCCGCTGGTTTTGCGCTCGTTTCGTCGGCGCTTCTGCAGTCTTGGTACGTATGTCCCTTCCTCTTGCAATACCTGCAGAAGGGCTCAATCTGGTTCACGGCCTTGACTGCCTGTGGTAGAATTGTACGCTTTGGTTTCTGCGGGCAGTCTCGACTCAGATGCCCCGGCTCGCCGCAGGTGTAGCAGGTTTTTTCCTCGTCGGCTTTGGGCTGCGTCGATGCCGATTTCCGTTGAGATTCGCCCTTCGACGCCCCGGACCCCGTCGGGTTGATAGCCTCGGCTATTTCTACTGCTGCTACTACGGACTCGTGGAGGGTTGCGCAGTTTCGCGCCCTCACGAGCACTTGTACCTGCCCCGTGAGACCATTTTCGAACGTAGCTTGTGCGCATTTCCGCGTCGAACCCTCGATTGCTTGCGCGTCTCTCTGGGACTCGTTTTCGGTCAGCCTATTGACCATTTGAGACGTGATCGTCTCTACTCGCGTCGCATATGCTGCGACGCTTTCTCCTTGTCCTTGACGCGCTGTGTTTAACTCCAATTGCAGGGCTGACAGTGACTTTCGCTGTCCATACAAGCCCTCTAGTTCAGTACGGAGTTCCGCGAAGGTAAATATATTTTTATGCATCAAATCTATTGCCGCTCTTCCCTTGATCCGATTTCCGAGGACCATTTCGAGCAGTCCGCTGTGTTCTTCGTAATCCACCCGTCGGCACGCGGTCTCGCACGACCGGAGGAAGTATTGCAGTTCGTCTGCGCTACCTCCGTGAAACGGGTCTATGTACTTAAGGGCGTGCCACAAGGGCATCATCCCCGGTCGTCGTTCCGCGGAATTTCTGCGGCCCCGTGGGGGATCTTCCCCGGCTCGGTACCGTTGTAATTCCTCGCCTTGCTCCCTCAGTTGCGACTGGAGTGCCCTAATCAGTTCCTCAGGGTTGCCGTTGACTTCGCGGAGGGTGGCTGCGGTACTGCCCCGATACGATGGCCCGACCTGTGTCAATCTGGCGCGACGGCGGTCGAGCTCGCGTTGCAGGGCCGCAACAGCATCGCGCTCGTCCAGACGGCTATCGTCCGGCGGCGTCGGGTTCTGTGTATACCGACGCGGAGGAGGAGGAATCCCGTTTTGCGTTTCTCCGGAAGGGAGCACGGGGGTGGTTATGGGCCTCGGCGGAGGGAGGCCTGCGTTTCGAGCCATGGCTGCTATGTCGTCCTCTATCATCTGTCCCGAGACAGGTCGCGAGAAATAGTCTCTGGGGTTCTCGAACTCGTGTTCCGAACCGTTATTTGTGTATTCGGCAAACGAGGTACCCCGTGGTACGTTTACTCCTCCGCGACCGTCGGGGTTTCGCGGGGTTATACGAGTCTCGTCCGCAGGTGGAGGTGTCCCGGAGGGTGGTAAGTTACCCAACGCCCGGTTAATCCTTGCGGCTATCGCGGCTAGCGCCGCTGCTAGTTCGGCGACGGTCTCCCCTCCCTCTGGAGGGTCTCCTGACCCCCCTTGTTGCGACTCGTGGTCGGAGATTTGCGAACCGTTGTCTGCCATTTTTTCTATTCGTTTGACTCTACCCCTTTCTTTCTAAATTGCTTCTACGGACCGGTAACTATTTTCTACGGAGCGACGCGGGACTAGGCTTTGACTATTTGTAATTGCAATGTATTAAACCGTCACTTACAGGAGGAAGGTCTCTGTTGTCATCCTTCTGTCCTGGTCGTCCGTGGAGCAGCTCTTCCTCGTCGAGTGGTGTCGGATTCGTCCTCGGCTGCTGCTGAGTCGGCGGATTCCGGGCTTCTGCGACGTGAAGTTCAGTGCTCGCTTTACTCCGTTGAGGTCCCGTAGTAATCCTATTCGAAATCGAACTATCACTGTCACTATTTGTAACGTGGCACAGTGTTTTTTCGGTTCGAAGCACAGTTTTTATATAGCACTGATTTTAATCGTTAAACTGAATTTACTTGGCAGGATCCCACCGCTGCCACCAAATTGTTGTGCCGGTAGACCACATGAACGCTGGGAACGGGTGTCGGAGCGGGTAACAATTAATTTAATTTTTTATTGTGGGTCCCAGCCACAAAGAATTGGAATTCAAGCAAATGGTTTAACGATAAGTTTAATCACTACTATGAAACTGGTGGGATACAATAATTAATACACAGTTCGAATGTCACTATTACATTGATGTTGACCGGATCGCGTATGATTTAATCCCGCGATTCGGGAGCCGTGGTAAAGGCAGTTACACTCCTTTGAAATTCTACTACAGACTGACTCTCGGATGGTCGCTTTCGCCCATTACGACTCCCGTCCGAGAGTTGGTTTTTAATGCTGACGGTTCTGTCAGCATTATTGTTTATTGACCTCGGGGTTCGGTGAACGACCCCGTATTTGCGGAATAAATGCGATCTATTGTTCTGCATATTTTGGTAACGGAAATGCGGTATTTCCGTTACTTAGCGTAAGCGATTTTTATTCGAGACGAAACAATTATATCTTGCATATAATGTTTTAATAAAATTCAATAAAAGTGCGGGGCACCACACATTGAAG
>CAXAQZ010000738.1:0-39406 GCA_963971145.1 Sussaba pulchella
AATAACAATAACAATAACGATAACAATAACAATAACAATAACAATAACAATAACAATAACGATAACAATAAAAATAACAATAACGATAACGATAACAATAACAATAACAATAACAATAACGATAACGATAACGATAACAATAACAATAACAATAACAATAACAATAACAATAACAATAACAATAACAATAACAATAACAATAACAATAACAATAACAATAACAATAACAATAACAATAACAATAACAATAACAATAACAATAACAATAACAATAACAATAACAATAACAATAACAATAACAATAACAATAACAATAACAATAACAATAACAATAACAATAACAATAACAATAACAATAACAATAACAATAACAATAACAATAACAATAACAATAACAATAACAATAACAATAACAATAACAATAACAATAACAATAACAATAACAATAACAATAACAATAACAATAACAATAACAATAACAATAACAATAACAATAACAATAACAATAACAATAACAATAACAATAACAATAACAATAACAATAACAATAACAATAACAATAACAATAACAATAACAATAACAATAACAATAACAATAACAATAACAATAACAATAACAATAACAATAACAATAACAATAACAATAACAATAACAATAACAATAACAATAACAATAACAATAACAATAACAATAACAATAACAATAACAATAACAATAACAATAACAATAACAATAACAATAACAATAACAATAACAATAACAATAACAATAACAATAACAATAACAATAACAATAACAATAACAATAACAATAACAATAACAATAACAATAACAATAACAATAACAATAACAATAACAATAACAATAACAATAACAATAACAATAACAATAACAATAACAATAACAATAACAATAACAATAACAATAACAATAACAATAACAATAACAATAACAATAACAATAACAATAACAATAACAATAACAATAACAATAACAATAACAATAACAATAACAATAACAATAACAATAACAATAACAATAACAATAACAATAACAATAACAATAACAATAACAATAACAATAACAATAACAATAACAATAACAATAACAATAACAATAACAATAACAATAACAATAACAATAACAATAACAATAACAATAACAATAACAATAACAATAACAATAACAATAACAATAACAATAACAATAACAATAACAATAACAATAACAATAACAATAACAATAACAATAACAATAACAATAACAATAACAATAACAATAACAATAACAATAACAATAACAATAACAATAACAATAACAATAACAATAACAATAACAATAACAATAACAATAACAATAACAATAACAATAACAATAACAATAACAATAACAATAACAATAACAATAACAATAACAATAACAATAACAATAACAATAACAATAACAATAACAATAACAATAACAATAACAATAACAATAACAATAACAATAACAATAACAATAACAATAACAATAACAATAACAATAACAATAACAATAACAATAACAATAACAATAACAATAACAATAACAATAACAATAACAATAACAATAACAATAACAATAACAATAACAATAACAATAACAATAACAATAACAATAACAATAACAATAACAATAACAATAACAATAACAATAACAATAACAATAACAATAACAATAACAATAACAATAACAATAACAATAACAATAACAATAACAATAACAATAACAATAACAATAACAATAACAATAACAATAACAATAACAATAACAATAACAATAACAATAACAATAACAATAACAATAACAATAACAATAACAATAACAATAACAATAACAATAACAATAACAATAACAATAACAATAACAATAACAATAACAATAACAATAACAATAACAATAACAATAACAATAACAATAACAATAACAATAACAATAACAATAACAATAACAATAACAATAACAATAACAATAACAATAACAATAACAATAACAATAACAATAACAATAACAATAACAATAACAATAACAATAACAATAACAATAACAATAACAATAACAATAACAATAACAATAACAATAACAATAACAATAACAATAACAATAACAATAACAATAACAATAACAATAACAATAACAATAACAATAACAATAACAATAACAATAACAATAACAATAACAATAACAATAACAATAACAATAACAATAACAATAACAATAACAATAACAATAACAATAACAATAACAATAACAATAACAATAACAATAACAATAACAATAACAATAACAATAACAATAACAATAACAATAACAATAACAATAACAATAACAATAACAATAACAATAACAATAACAATAACAATAACAATAACAATAACAATAACAATAACAATAACAATAACAATAACAATAACAATAACAATAACAATAACAATAACAATAACAATAACAATAACAATAACAATAACAATAACAATAACAATAACAATAACAATAACAATAACAATAACAATAACAATAACAATAACAATAACAATAACAATAACAATAACAATAACAATAACAATAACAATAACAATAACAATAACAATAACAATAACAATAACAATAACAATAACAATAACAATAACAATAACAATAACAATAACAATAACAATAACAATAACAATAACAATAACAATAACAATAACAATAACAATAACAATAACAATAACAATAACAATAACAATAACAATAACAATAACAATAACAATAACAATAACAATAACAATAACAATAACAATAACAATAACAATAACAATAACAATAACAATAACAATAACAATAACAATAACAATAACAATAACAATAACAATAACAATAACAATAACAATAACAATAACAATAACAATAACAATAACAATAACAATAACAATAACAATAACAATAACAATAACAATAACAATAACAATAACAATAACAATAACAATAACAATAACAATAACAATAACAATAACAATAACAATAACAATAACAATAACAATAACAATAACAATAACAATAACAATAACAATAACAATAACAATAACAATAACAATAACAATAACAATAACAATAACAATAACAATAACAATAACAATAACAATAACAATAACAATAACAATAACAATAACAATAACAATAACAATAACAATAACAATAACAATAACAATAACAATAACAATAACAATAACAATAACAATAACAATAACAATAACAATAACAATAACAATAACAATAACAATAACAATAACAATAACAATAACAATAACAATAACAATAACAATAACAATAACAATAACAATAACAATAACAATAACAATAACAATAACAATAACAATAACAATAACAATAACAATAACAATAACAATAACAATAACAATAACAATAACAATAACAATAACAATAACAATAACAATAACAATAACAATAACAATAACAATAACAATAACAATAACAATAACAATAACAATAACAATAACAATAACAATAACAATAACAATAACAATAACAATAACAATAACAATAACAATAACAATAACAATAACAATAACAATAACAATAACAATAACAATAACAATAACAATAACAATAACAATAACAATAACAATAACAATAACAATAACAATAACAATAACAATAACAATAACAATAACAATAACAATAACAATAACAATAATAACAATAACAATAACAATAACAATAACAATAACAATAACAATAACAATAACAATAACAATAACAATAACAATAACAATAACAATAACAATAACAATAACAATAACAATAACAATAACAATAACAATAACAATAACAATAACAATAACAATAACAATAACAATAACAATAACAATAACAATAACAATAACAATAACAATAACAATAACAATAACAATAACAATAACAATAACAATAACAATAACAATAACAATAACAATAACAATAACAATAACAATAACAATAACAATAACAATAACAATAACAATAACAATAACAATAACAATAACAATAACAATAACAATAACAATAACAATAACAATAACAATAACAATAACAATAACAATAACAATAACAATAACAATAACAATAACAATAACAATAACAATAACAATAACAATAACAATAACAATAACAATAACAATAACAATAACAATAACAATAACAATAACAATAACAATAACAATAACAATAACAATAACAATAACAATAACAATAACAATAACAATAACAATAACAATAACAATAACAATAACAATAACAATAACAATAACAATAACAATAACAATAACAATAACAATAACAATAACAATAACAATAACAATAACAATAACAATAACAATAACAATAACAATAACAATAACAATAACAATAACAATAACAATAACAATAACAATAACAATAACAATAACAATAACAATAACAATAACAATAACAATAACAATAACAATAACAATAACAATAACAATAACAATAACAATAACAATAACAATAACAATAACAATAACAATAACAATAACAATAACAATAACAATAACAATAACAATAACAATAACAATAACAATAACAATAACAATAACAATAACAATAACAATAACAATAACAATAACAATAACAATAACAATAACAATAACAATAACAATAACAATAACAATAACAATAACAATAACAATAACAATAACAATAACAATAACAATAACAATAACAATAACAATAACAATAACAATAACAATAACAATAACAATAACAATAACAATAACAATAACAATAACAATAACAATAACAATAACAATAACAATAACAATAACAATAACAATAACAATAACAATAACAATAACAATAACAATAACAATAACAATAACAATAACAATAACAATAACAATAACAATAACAATAACAATAACAATAACAATAACAATAACAATAACAATAACAATAACAATAACAATAACAATAACAATAACAATAACAATAACAATAACAATAACAATAACAATAACAATAACAATAACAATAACAATAACAATAACAATAACAATAACAATAACAATAACAATAACAATAACAATAACAATAACAATAACAATAACAATAACAATAACAATAACAATAACAATAACAATAACAATAACAATAACAATAACAATAACAATAACAATAACAATAACAATAACAATAACAATAACAATAACAATAACAATAACAATAACAATAACAATAACAATAACAATAACAATAACAATAACAATAACAATAACAATAACAATAACAATAACAATAACAATAACAATAACAATAACAATAACAATAACAATAACAATAACAATAACAATAACAATAACAATAACAATAACAATAACAATAACAATAACAATAACAATAACAATAACAATAACAATAACAATAACAATAACAATAACAATAACAATAACAATAACAATAACAATAACAATAACAATAACAATAACAATAACAATAACAATAACAATAACAATAACAATAACAATAACAATAACAATAACAATAACAATAACAATAACAATAACAATAACAATAACAATAACAATAACAATAACAATAACAATAACAATAACAATAACAATAACAATAACAATAACAATAACAATAACAATAACAATAACAATAACAATAACAATAACAATAACAATAACAATAACAATAACAATAACAATAACAATAACAATAACAATAACAATAACAATAACAATAACAATAACAATAACAATAACAATAACAATAACAATAACAATAACAATAACAATAACAATAACAATAACAATAACAATAACAATAACAATAACAATAACAATAACAATAACAATAACAATAACAATAACAATAACAATAACAATAACAATAACAATAACAATAACAATAACAATAACAATAACAATAACAATAACAATAACAATAACAATAACAATAACAATAACAATAACAATAACAATAACAATAACAATAACAATAACAATAACAATAACAATAACAATAACAATAACAATAACAATAACAATAACAATAACAATAACAATAACAATAACAATAACAATAACAATAACAATAACAATAACAATAACAATAACAATAACAATAACAATAACAATAACAATAACAATAACAATAACAATAACAATAACAATAACAATAACAATAACAATAACAATAACAATAACAATAACAATAACAATAACAATAACAATAACAATAACAATAACAATAACAATAACAATAACAATAACAATAACAATAACAATAACAATAACAATAACAATAACAATAACAATAACAATAACAATAACAATAACAATAACAATAACAATAACAATAACAATAACAATAACAATAACAATAACAATAACAATAACAATAACAATAACAATAACAATAACAATAACAATAACAATAACAATAACAATAACAATAACAATAACAATAACAATAACAATAACAATAACAATAACAATAACAATAACAATAACAATAACAATAACAATAACAATAACAATAACAATAACAATAACAATAACAATAACGATAACGATAACGATAACGATAACGATAACGATAACGATAACGATAACGATAACAATAACGAATAACGATAACAATAACAATAACAATAACAATAACAATAACAATAACAATAACAATAACAATAACAATAACAATAACAATAACAATAACAATAACAATAACAATAACAATAACAATAACAATAACAATAACAATAACAATAACAATAACAATAACAATAACAATAACAATAACAATAACAATAACAATAACAATAACAATAACAATAACAATAACAATAACAATAACAATAACAATAACAATAACAATAACAATAACAATAACATAACAATAACAATAACAATAACAATAACAATAACAATAACAATAACAATAACAATAACAATAACAATAACAATAACAATAACAATAACAATAACAATAACAATAACAATAACAATAACAATAACAATAACAATAACAATAACAATAACAATAACAATAACAATAACAATAACAATAACAATAACAATAACAATAACAATAACAATAACAATAACAATAACAATAACAATAACAATAACAATAACAATAACAATAACAATAACAATAACAATAACAATAACAATAACAATAACAATAACAATAACAATAACAATAACAATAACAATAACAATAACAATAACAATAACAATAACAATAACAATAACAATAACAATAACAATAACAATAACAATAACAATAACAATAACAATAACAATAACAATAACAATAACAATAACAATAACAATAACAATAACAATAACAATAACAATAACAATAACAATAACAATAACAATAACAATAACAATAACAATAACAATAACAATAACAATAACAATAACAATACAATAACAATAACAATAACAATAACAATAACAATAACAATAACAATAACAATAACAATAACAATAACAATAACAATAACAATAACAATAACAATAACAATAACAATAACAATAACAATAACAATAACAATAACAATAACAATAACAATAACAATAACAATAACAATAACAATAACAATAACAATAACAATAACAATAACAATAACAATAACAATAACAATAACAATAACAATAACAATAACAATAACAATAACAATAACAATAACAATAACAATAACAATAACAATAACAATAACAATAACAATAACAATAACAATAACAATAACAATAACGATAACAATAACAATAACAATAACGATAACGATAACGATAACGATAACAATAACAATAACAATAACGATAACGATAACGATAACGATAACGATAACGATAACGATAACGATAACGATAACAATAACAATAACGATAACGATAACGATAACAATAACAATAACAATAACAATAACAATAACAATAACAATAACAATAACAATAACAATAACAATAACAATAACAATAACAATAACAATAACAATAACAATAACAATAACAATAACAATAACAATAACAATAACAATAACAATAACAATAACAATAACAATAACAATAACAATAACAATAACAATAACAATAACAATAACAATAACAATAACAATAACAATAACAATAACAATAACAATAACAATAACAATAACAATAACAATAACAATAACAATAACAATAACAATAACAATAACAATAACAATAACAATAACAATAACAATAACAATAACAATAACAATAACAATAACAATAACAATAACAATAACAATAACAATAACAATAACAATAACAATAACAATAACAATAACAATAACAATAACAATAACAATAACAATAACAATAACAATAACAATAACAATAACAATAACAATAACAATAACAATAACAATAACAATAACAATAACAATAACAATAACAATAACAATAACAATAACAATAACAATAACAATAACAATAACAATAACAATAACAATAACAATAACAATAACAATAACAATAACAATAACAATAACAATAACAATAACAATAACAATAACAATAACAATAACAATAACAATAACAATAACAATAACAATAACAATAACAATAACAATAACAATAACAATAACAATAACAATAACAATAACAATAACAATAACAATAACAATAACAATAACAATAACAATAACAATAACAATAACAATAACAATAACAATAACAATAACAATAACAATAACAATAACAATAACAATAACAATAACAATAACAATAACAATAACAATAACAATAACAATAACAATAACAATAACAATAACAATAACAATAACAATAACAATAACAATAACAATAACAATAACAATAACAATAACAATAACAATAACAATAACAATAACAATAACAATAACAATAACAATAACAATAACAATAACAATAACAATAACAATAACAATAACAATAACAATAACAATAACAATAACAATAACAATAACAATAACAATAACAATAACAATAACAATAACAATAACAATAACAATAACAATAACAATAACAATAACAATAACAATAACAATAACAATAACAATAACAATAACAATAACAATAACAATAACAATAACAATAACAATAACAATAACAATAACAATAACAATAACAATAACAATAACAATAACAATAACAATAACAATAACAATAACAATAACAATAACAATAACAATAACAATAACAATAACAATAACAATAACAATAACAATAACAATAACAATAACAATAACAATAACAATAACAATAACAATAACAATAACAATAACAATAACAATAACAATAACAATAACAATAACAATAACAATAACAATAACAATAACAATAACAATAACAATAACAATAACAATAACAATAACAATAACAATAACAATAACAATAACAATAACAATAACAATAACAATAACAATAACAATAACAATAACAATAACAATAACAATAACAATAACAATAACAATAACAATAACAATAACAATAACAATAACAATAACAATAACAATAACAATAACAATAACAATAACAATAACAATAACAATAACAATAACAATAACAATAACAATAACAATAACAATAACAATAACAATAACAATAACAATAACAATAACAATAACAATAACAATAACAATAACAATAACAATAACAATAACAATAACAATAACAATAACAATAACAATAACAATAACAATAACAATAACAATAACAATAACAATAACAATAACAATAACAATAACAATAACAATAACAATAACAATAACAATAACAATAACAATAACAATAACAATAACAATAACAATAACAATAACAATAACAATAACAATAACAATAACAATAACAATAACAATAACAATAACAATAACAATAACAATAACAATAACAATAACAATAAACAATAACAATAACAATAACAATAACAATAACAATAACAATAACAATAACAATAACAATAACAATAACAATAACAATAACAATAACAATAACAATAACAATAACAATAACAATAACAATAACAATAACAATAACAATAACAATAACAATAACAATAACAATAACAATAACAATAACAATAACAATAACAATAACAATAACAATAACAATAACAATAACAATAACAATAACAATAACAATAACAATAACAATAACAATAACAATAACAATAACAATAACAATAACAATAACAATAACAATAACAATAACAATAACAATAACAATAACAATAACAATAACAATAACAATAACAATAACAATAACAATAACAATAACAATAACAATAACAATAACAATAACAATAACAATAACAATAACAATAACAATAACAATAACAATAACAATAACAATAACAATAACAATAACAATAACAATAACAATAACAATAACAATAACAATAACAATAACAATAACAATAACAATAACAATAACAATAACAATAACAATAACAATAACAATAACAATAACAATAACAATAACAATAACAATAACAATAACAATAACAATAACAATAACAATAACAATAACAATAACAATAACAATAACAATAACAATAACAATAACAATAACAATAACAATAACAATAACAATAACAATAACAATAACAATAACAATAACAATAACAATAACAATAACAATAACAATAACAATAACAATAACAATAACAATAACAATAACAATAACAATAACAATAACAATAACAATAACAATAACAATAACAATAACAATAACAATAACAATAACAATAACAATAACAATAACAATAACAATAACAATAACAATAACAATAACAATAACAATAACAATAACAATAACAATAACAATAACAATAACAATAACAATAACAATAACAATAACAATAACAATAACAATAACAATAACAATAACAATAACAATAACAATAACAATAACAATAACAATAACAATAACAATAACAATAACAATAACAATAACAATAACAATAACAATAACAATAACAATAACAATAACAATAACAATAACAATAACAATAACAATAACAATAACAATAACAATAACAATAACAATAACAATAACAATAACAATAACAATAACAATAACAATAACAATAACAATAACAATAACAATAACAATAACAATAACAATAACAATAACAATAACAATAACAATAACAATAACAATAACAATAACAATAACAATAACAATAACAATAACAATAACAATAACAATAACAATAACAATAACAATAACAATAACAATAACAATAACAATAACAATAACAATAACAATAACAATAACAATAACAATAACAATAACAATAACAATAACAATAACAATAACAATAACAATAACAATAACAATAACAATAACAATAACAATAACAATAACAATAACAATAACAATAACAATAACAATAACAATAACAATAACAATAACAATAACAATAACAATAACAATAACAATAACAATAACAATAACAATAACAATAACAATAACAATAACAATAACAATAACAATAACAATAACAATAACAATAACAATAACAATAACAATAACAATAACAATAACAATAACAATAACAATAACAATAACAATAACAATAACAATAACAATAACAATAACAATAACAATAACAATAACAATAACAATAACAATAACAATAACAATAACAATAACAATAACAATAACAATAACAATAACAATAACAATAACAATAACAATAACAATAACAATAACAATAACAATAACAATAACAATAACAATAACAATAACAATAACAATAACAATAACAATAACAATAACAATAACAATAACAATAACAATAACAATAACAATAACAATAACAATAACAATAACAATAACAATAACAATAACAATAACAATAACAATAACAATAACAATAACAATAACAATAACAATAACAATAACAATAACAATAACAATAACAATAACAATAACAATAACAATAACAATAACAATAACAATAACAATAACAATAACAATAACAATAACAATAACAATAACAATAACAATAACAATAACAATAACAATAACAATAACAATAACAATAACAATAACAATAACAATAACAATAACAATAACAATAACAATAACAATAACAATAACAATAACAATAACAATAACAATAACAATAACAATAACAATAACAATAACAATAACAATAACAATAACAATAACAATAACAATAACAATAACAATAACAATAACAATAACAATAACAATAACAATAACAATAACAATAACAATAACAATAACAATAACAATAACAATAACAATAACAATAACAATAACAATAACAATAACAATAACAATAACAATAACAATAACAATAACAATAACAATAACAATAACAATAACAATAACAATAACAATAACAATAACAATAACAATAACAATAACAATAACAATAACAATAACAATAACAATAACAATAACAATAACAATAACAATAACAATAACAATAACAATAACAATAACAATAACAATAACAATAACAATAACAATAACAATAACAATAACAATAACAATAACAATAACAATAACAATAACAATAACAATAACAATAACAATAACAATAACAATAACAATAACAATAACAATAACAATAACAATAACAATAACAATAACAATAACAATAACAATAACAATAACAATAACAATAACAATAACAATAACAATAACAATAACAATAACAATAACAATAACAATAACAATAACAATAACAATAACAATAACAATAACAATAACAATAACAATAACAATAACAATAACAATAACAATAACAATAACAATAACAATAACAATAACAATAACAATAACAATAACAATAACAATAACAATAACAATAACAATAACAATAACAATAACAATAACAATAACAATAACAATAACAATAACAATAACAATAACAATAACAATAACAATAACAATAACAATAACAATAACAATAACAATAACAATAACAATAACAATAACAATAACAATAACAATAACAATAACAATAACAATAACAATAACAATAACAATAACAATAACAATAACAATAACAATAACAATAACAATAACCAATAACAATAACAATAACAATAACAATAACAATAACAATAACAATAACAATAACAATAACAATAACAATAACAATAACAATAACAATAACAATAACAATAACAATAACAATAACAATAACAATAACAATAACAATAACAATAACAATAACAATAACAATAACAATAACAATAACAATAACAATAACAATAACAATAACAATAACAATAACAATAACAATAACAATAACAATAACAATAACAATAACAATAACAATAACAATAACAATAACAATAACAATAACAATAACAATAACAATAACAATAACAATAACAATAACAATAACAATAACAATAACAATAACAATAACAATAACAATAACAATAACAATAACAATAACAATAACAATAACAATAACAATAACAATAACAATAACAATAACAATAACAATAACAATAACAATAACAATAACAATAACAATAACAATAACAATAACAATAACAATAACAATAACAATAACAATAACAATAACAATAACAATAACAATAACAATAACAATAACAATAACAATAACAATAACAATAACAATAACAATAACAATAACAATAACAATAACAATAACAATAACAATAACAATAACAATAACAATAACAATAACAATAACAATAACAATAACAATAACAATAACAATAACAATAACAATAACAATAACAATAACAATAACAATAACAATAACAATAACAATAACAATAACAATAACAATAACAATAACAATAACAATAACAATAACAATAACAATAACAATAACAATAACAATAACAATAACAATAACAATAACAATAACAATAACAATAACAATAACAATAACAATAACAATAACAATAACAATAACAATAACAATAACAATAACAATAACAATAACAATAACAATAACAATAACAATAACAATAACAATAACAATAACAATAACAATAACAATAACAATAACAATAACAATAACAATAACAATAACAATAACAATAACAATAACAATAACAATAACAATAACAATAACAATAACAATAACAATAACAATAACAATAACAATAACAATAACAATAACAATAACAATAACAATAACAATAACAATAACAATAACAATAACAATAACAATAACAATAACAATAACAATAACAATAACAATAACAATAACAATAACAATAACAATAACAATAACAATAACAATAACAATAACAATAACAATAACAATAACAATAACAATAACAATAACAATAACAATAACAATAACAATAACAATAACAATAACAATAACAATAACAATAACAATAACAATAACAATAACAATAACAATAACAATAACAATAACAATAACAATAACAATAACAATAACAATAACAATAACAATAACAATAACAATAACAATAACAATAACAATAACAATAACAATAACAATAACAATAACAATAACAATAACAATAACAATAACAATAACAATAACAATAACAATAACAATAACAATAACAATAACAATAACAATAACAATAACAATAACAATAACAATAACAATAACAATAACAATAACAATAACAATAACAATAACAATAACAATAACAATAACAATAACAATAACAATAACAATAACAATAACAATAACAATAACAATAACAATAACAATAACAATAACAATAACAATAACAATAACAATAACAATAACAATAACAATAACAATAACAATAACAATAACAATAACAATAACAATAACAATAACAATAACAATAACAATAACAATAACAATAACAATAACAATAACAATAACAATAACAATAACAATAACAATAACAATAACAATAACAATAACAATAACAATAACAATAACAATAACAATAACAATAACAATAACAATAACAATAACAATAACAATAACAATAACAATAACAATAACAATAACAATAACAATAACAATAACAATAACAATAACAATAACAATAACAATAACAATAACAATAACAATAACAATAACAATAACAATAACAATAACAATAACAATAACAATAACAATAACAATAACAATAACAATAACAATAACAATAACAATAACAATAACAATAACAATAACAATAACAATAACAATAACAATAACAATAACAATAACAATAACAATAACAATAACAATAACAATAACAATAACAATAACAATAACAATAACAATAACAATAACAATAACAATAACAATAACAATAACAATAACAATAACAATAACAATAACAATAACAATAACAATAACAATAACAATAACAATAACAATAACAATAACAATAACAATAACAATAACAATAACAATAACAATAACAATAACAATAACAATAACAATAACAATAACAATAACAATAACAATAACAATAACAATAACAATAACAATAACAATAACAATAACAATAACAATAACAATAACAATAACAATAACAATAACAATAACAATAACAATAACAATAACAATAACAATAACAATAACAATAACAATAACAATAACAATAACAATAACAATAACAATAACAATAACAATAACAATAACAATAACAATAACAATAACAATAACAATAACAATAACAATAACAATAACAATAACAATAACAATAACAATAACAATAACAATAACAATAACAATAACAATAACAATAACAATAACAATAACAATAACAATAACAATAACAATAACAATAACAATAACAATAACAATAACAATAACAATAACAATAACAATAACAATAACAATAACAATAACAATAACAATAACAATAACAATAACAATAACAATAACAATAACAATAACAATAACAATAACAATAACAATAACAATAACAATAACAATAACAATAACAATAACAATAACAATAACAATAACAATAACAATAACAATAACAATAACAATAACAATAACAATAACAATAACAATAACAATAACAATAACAATAACAATAACAATAACAATAACAATAACAATAACAATAACAATAACAATAACAATAACAATAACAATAACAATAACAATAACAATAACAATAACAATAACAATAACAATAACAATAACAATAACAATAACAATAACAATAACAATAACAATAACAATAACAATAACAATAACAATAACAATAACAATAACAATAACAATAACAATAACAATAACAATAACAATAACAATAACAATAACAATAACAATAACAATAACAATAACAATAACAATAACAATAACAATAACAATAACAATAACAATAACAATAACAATAACAATAACAATAACAATAACAATAACAATAACAATAACAATAACAATAACAATAACAATAACAATAACAATAACAATAACAATAACAATAACAATAACAATAACAATAACAATAACAATAACAATAACAATAACAATAACAATAACAATAACAATAACAATAACAATAACAATAACAATAACAATAACAATAACAATAACAATAACAATAACAATAACAATAACAATAACAATAACAATAACAATAACAATAACAATAACAATAACAATAACAATAACAATAACAATAACAATAACAATAACAATAACAATAACAATAACAATAACAATAACAATAACAATAACAATAACAATAACAATAACAATAACAATAACAATAACAATAACAATAACAATAACAATAACAATAACAATAACAATAACAATAACAATAACAATAACAATAACAATAACAATAACAATAACAATAACAATAACAATAACAATAACAATAACAATAACAATAACAATAACAATAACAATAACAATAACAATAACAATAACAATAACAATAACAATAACAATAACAATAACAATAACAATAACAATAACAATAACAATAACAATAACAATAACAATAACAATAACAATAACAATAACAATAACAATAACAATAACAATAACAATAACAATAACAATAACAATAACAATAACAATAACAATAACAATAACAATAACAATAACAATAACAATAACAATAACAATAACAATAACAATAACAATAACAATAACAATAACAATAACAATAACAATAACAATAACAATAACAATAACAATAACAATAACAATAACAATAACAATAACAATAACAATAACAATAACAATAACAATAACAATAACAATAACAATAACAATAACAATAACAATAACAATAACAATAACAATAACAATAACAATAACAATAACAATAACAATAACAATAACAATAACAATAACAATAACAATAACAATAACAATAACAATAACAATAACAATAACAATAACAATAACAATAACAATAACAATAACAATAACAATAACAATAACAATAACAATAACAATAACAATAACAATAACAATAACAATAACAATAACAATAACAATAACAATAACAATAACAATAACAATAACAATAACAATAACAATAACAATAACAATAACAATAACAATAACAATAACAATAACAATAACAATAACAATAACAATAACAATAACAATAACAATAACAATAACAATAACAATAACAATAACAATAACAATAACAATAACAATAACAATAACAATAACAATAACAATAACAATAACAATAACAATAACAATAACAATAACAATAACAATAACAATAACAATAACAATAACAATAACAATAACAATAACAATAACAATAACAATAACAATAACAATAACAATAACAATAACAATAACAATAACAATAACAATAACAATAACAATAACAATAACAATAACAATAACAATAACAATAACAATAACAATAACAATAACAATAACAATAACAATAACAATAACAATAACAATAACAATAACAATAACAATAACAATAACAATAACAATAACAATAACAATAACAATAACAATAACAATAACAATAACAATAACAATAACAATAACAATAACAATAACAATAACAATAACAATAACAATAACAATAACAATAACAATAACAATAACAATAACAATAACAATAACAATAACAATAACAATAACAATAACAATAACAATAACAATAACAATAACAATAACAATAACAATAACAATAACAATAACAATAACAATAACAATAACAATAACAATAACAATAACAATAATAACAATAACAATAACAATAACAATAACAATAACAATAACAATAACAATAACAATAACAATAACAATAACAATAACAATAACAATAACAATAACAATAACAATAACAATAACAATAACAATAACAATAACAATAACAATAACAATAACAATAACAATAACAATAACAATAACAATAACAATAACAATAACAATAACAATAACAATAACAATAACAATAACAATAACAATAACAATAACAATAACAATAACAATAACAATAACAATAACAATAACAATAACAATAACAATAACAATAACAATAACAATAACAATAACAATAACAATAACAATAACAATAACAATAACAATAACAATAACAATAACAATAACAATAACAATAACAATAACAATAACAATAACAATAACAATAACAATAACAATAACAATAACAATAACAATAACAATAACAATAACAATAACAATAACAATAACAATAACAATAACAATAACAATAACAATAACAATAACAATAACAATAACAATAACAATAACAATAACAATAACAATAACAATAACAATAACAATAACAATAACAATAACAATAACAATAACAATAACAATAACAATAACAATAACAATAACAATAACAATAACAATAACAATAACAATAACAATAACAATAACAATAACAATAACAATAACAATAACAATAACAATAACAATAACAATAACAATAACAATAACAATAACAATAACAATAACAATAACAATAACAATAACAATAACAATAACAATAACAATAACAATAACAATAACAATAACAATAACAATAACAATAACAATAACAATAACAATAACAATAACAATAACAATAACAATAACAATAACAATAACAATAACAATAACAATAACAATAACAATAACAATAACAATAACAATAACAATAACAATAACAATAACAATAACAATAACAATAACAATAACAATAACAATAACAATAACAATAACAATAACAATAACAATAACAATAACAATAACAATAACAATAACAATAACAATAACAATAACAATAACAATAACAATAACAATAACAATAACAATAACAATAACAATAACAATAACAATAACAATAACAATAACAATAACAATAACAATAACAATAACAATAACAATAACAATAACAATAACAATAACAATAACAATAACAATAACAATAACAATAACAATAACAATAACAATAACAATAACAATAACAATAACAATAACAATAACAATAACAATAACAATAACAATAACAATAACAATAACAATAACAATAACAATAACAATAACAATAACAATAACAATAACAATAACAATAACAATAACAATAACAATAACAATAACAATAACAATAACAATAACAATAACAATAACAATAACAATAACAATAACAATAACAATAACAATAACAATAACAATAACAATAACAATAACAATAACAATAACAATAACAATAACAATAACAATAACAATAACAATAACAATAACAATAACAATAACAATAACAATAACAATAACAATAACAATAACAATAACAATAACAATAACAATAACAATAACAATAACAATAACAATAACAATAACAATAACAATAACAATAACAATAACAATAACAATAACAATAACAATAACAATAACAATAACAATAACAATAACAATAACAATAACAATAACAATAACAATAACAATAACAATAACAATAACAATAACAATAACAATAACAATAACAATAACAATAACAATAACAATAACAATAACAATAACAATAACAATAACAATAACAATAACAATAACAATAACAATAACAATAACAATAACAATAACAATAACAATAACAATAACAATAACAATAACAATAACAATAACAATAACAATAACAATAACAATAACAATAACAATAACAATAACAATAACAATAACAATAACAATAACAATAACAATAACAATAACAATAACAATAACAATAACAATAACAATAACAATAACAATAACAATAACAATAACAATAACAATAACAATAACAATAACAATAACAATAACAATAACAATAACAATAACAATAACAATAACAATAACAATAACAATAACAATAACAATAACAATAACAATAACAATAACAATAACAATAACAATAACAATAACAATAACAATAACAATAACAATAACAATAACAATAACAATAACAATAACAATAACAATAACAATAACAATAACAATAACAATAACAATAACAATAACAATAACAATAACAATAACAATAACAATAACAATAACAATAACAATAACAATAACAATAACAATAACAATAACAATAACAATAACAATAACAATAACAATAACAATAACAATAACAATAACAATAACAATAACAATAACAATAACAATAACAATAACAATAACAATAACAATAACAATAACAATAACAATAACAATAACAATAACAATAACAATAACAATAACAATAACAATAACAATAACAATAACAATAACAATAACAATAACAATAACAATAACAATAACAATAACAATAACAATAACAATAACAATAACAATAACAATAACAATAACAATAACAATAACAATAACAATAACAATAACAATAACAATAACAATAACAATAACAATAACAATAACAATAACAATAACAATAACAATAACAATAACAATAACAATAACAATAACAATAACAATAACAATAACAATAACAATAACAATAACAATAACAATAACAATAACAATAACAATAACAATAACAATAACAATAACAATAACAATAACAATAACAATAACAATAACAATAACAATAACAATAACAATAACAATAACAATAACAATAACAATAACAATAACAATAACAATAACAATAACAATAACAATAACAATAACAATAACAATAACAATAACAATAACAATAACAATAACAATAACAATAACAATAACAATAACAATAACAATAACAATAACAATAACAATAACAATAACAATAACAATAACAATAACAATAACAATAACAATAACAATAACAATAACAATAACAATAACAATAACAATAACAATAACAATAACAATAACAATAACAATAACAATAACAATAACAATAACAATAACAATAACAATAACAATAACAATAACAATAACAATAACAATAACAATAACAATAACAATAACAATAACAATAACAATAACAATAACAATAACAATAACAATAACAATAACAATAACAATAACAATAACAATAACAATAACAATAACAATAACAATAACAATAACAATAACAATAACAATAACAATAACAATAACAATAACAATAACAATAACAATAACAATAACAATAACAATAACAATAACAATAACAATAACAATAACAATAACAATAACAATAACAATAACAATAACAATAACAATAACAATAACAATAACAATAACAATAACAATAACAATAACAATAACAATAACAATAACAATAACAATAACAATAACAATAACAATAACAATAACAATAACAATAACAATAACAATAACAATAACAATAACAATAACAATAACAATAACAATAACAATAACAATAACAATAACAATAACAATAACAATAACAATAACAATAACAATAACAATAACAATAACAATAACAATAACAATAACAATAACAATAACAATAACAATAACAATAACAATAACAATAACAATAACAATAACAATAACAATAACAATAACAATAACAATAACAATAACAATAACAATAACAATAACAATAACAATAACAATAACAATAACAATAACAATAACAATAACAATAACAATAACAATAACAATAACAATAACAATAACAATAACAATAACAATAACAATAACAATAACAATAACAATAACAATAACAATAACAATAACAATAACAATAACAATAACAATAACAATAACAATAACAATAACAATAACAATAACAATAACAATAACAATAACAATAACAATAACAATAACAATAACAATAACAATAACAATAACAATAACAATAACAATAACAATAACAATAACAATAACAATAACAATAACAATAACAATAACAATAACAATAACAATAACAATAACAATAACAATAACAATAACAATAACAATAACAATAACAATAACAATAACAATAACAATAACAATAACAATAACAATAACAATAACAATAACAATAACAATAACAATAACAATAACAATAACAATAACAATAACAATAACAATAACAATAACAATAACAATAACAATAACAATAACAATAACAATAACAATAACAATAACAATAACAATAACAATAACAATAACAATAACAATAACAATAACAATAACAATAACAATAACAATAACAATAACAATAACAATAACAATAACAATAACAATAACAATAACAATAACAATAACAATAACAATAACAATAACAATAACAATAACAATAACAATAACAATAACAATAACAATAACAATAACAATAACAATAACAATAACAATAACAATAACAATAACAATAACAATAACAATAACAATAACAATAACAATAACAATAACAATAACAATAACAATAACAATAACAATAACAATAACAATAACAATAACAATAACAATAACAATAACAATAACAATAACAATAACAATAACAATAACAATAACAATAACAATAACAATAACAATAACAATAACAATAACAATAACAATAACAATAACAATAACAATAACAATAACAATAACAATAACAATAACAATAACAATAACAATAACAATAACAATAACAATAACAATAACAATAACAATAACAATAACAATAACAATAACAATAACAATAACAATAACAATAACAATAACAATAACAATAACAATAACAATAACAATAACAATAACAATAACAATAACAATAACAATAACAATAACAATAACAATAACAATAACAATAACAATAACAATAACAATAACAATAACAATAACAATAACAATAACAATAACAATAACAATAACAATAACAATAACAATAACAATAACAATAACAATAACAATAACAATAACAATAACAATAACAATAACAATAACAATAACAATAACAATAACAATAACAATAACAATAACAATAACAATAACAATAACAATAACAATAACAATAACAATAACAATAACAATAACAATAACAATAACAATAACAATAACAATAACAATAACAATAACAATAACAATAACAATAACAATAACAATAACAATAACAATAACAATAACAATAACAATAACAATAACAATAACAATAACAATAACAATAACAATAACAATAACAATAACAATAACAATAACAATAACAATAACAATAACAATAACAATAACAATAACAATAACAATAACAATAACAATAACAATAACAATAACAATAACAATAACAATAACAATAACAATAACAATAACAATAACAATAACAATAACAATAACAATAACAATAACAATAACAATAACAATAACAATAACAATAACAATAACAATAACAATAACAATAACAATAACAATAACAATAACAATAACAATAACAATAACAATAACAATAACAATAACAATAACAATAACAATAACAATAACAATAACAATAACAATAACAATAACAATAACAATAACAATAACAATAACAATAACAATAACAATAACAATAACAATAACAATAACAATAACAATAACAATAACAATAACAATAACAATAACAATAACAATAACAATAACAATAACAATAACAATAACAATAACAATAACAATAACAATAACAATAACAATAACAATAACAATAACAATAACAATAACAATAACAATAACAATAACAATAACAATAACAATAACAATAACAATAACAATAACAATAACAATAACAATAACAATAACAATAACAATAACAATAACAATAACAATAACAATAACAATAACAATAACAATAACAATAACAATAACAATAACAATAACAATAACAATAACAATAACAATAACAATAACAATAACAATAACAATAACAATAACAATAACAATAACAATAACAATAACAATAACAATAACAATAACAATAACAATAACAATAACAATAACAATAACAATAACAATAACAATAACAATAACAATAACAATAACAATAACAATAACAATAACAATAACAATAACAATAACAATAACAATAACAATAACAATAACAATAACAATAACAATAACAATAACAATAACAATAACAATAACAATAACAATAACAATAACAATAACAATAACAATAACAATAACAATAACAATAACAATAACAATAACAATAACAATAACAATAACAATAACAATAACAATAACAATAACAATAACAATAACAATAACAATAACAATAACAATAACAATAACAATAACAATAACAATAACAATAACAATAACAATAACAATAACAATAACAATAACAATAACAATAACAATAACAATAACAATAACAATAACAATAACAATAACAATAACAATAACAATAACAATAACAATAACAATAACAATAACAATAACAATAACAATAACAATAACAATAACAATAACAATAACAATAACAATAACAATAACAATAACAATAACAATAACAATAACAATAACAATAACAATAACAATAACAATAACAATAACAATAACAATAACAATAACAATAACAATAACAATAACAATAACAATAACAATAACAATAACAATAACAATAACAATAACAATAACAATAACAATAACAATAACAATAACAATAACAATAACAATAACAATAACAATAACAATAACAATAACAATAACAATAACAATAACAATAACAATAACAATAACAATAACAATAACAATAACAATAACAATAACAATAACAATAACAATAACAATAACAATAACAATAACAATAACAATAACAATAACAATAACAATAACAATAACAATAACAATAACAATAACAATAACAATAACAATAACAATAACAATAACAATAACAATAACAATAACAATAACAATAACAATAACAATAACAATAACAATAACAATAACAATAACAATAACAATAACAATAACAATAACAATAACAATAACAATAACAATAACAATAACAATAACAATAACAATAACAATAACAATAACAATAACAATAACAATAACAATAACAATAACAATAACAATAACAATAACAATAACAATAACAATAACAATAACAATAACAATAACAATAACAATAACAATAACAATAACAATAACAATAACAATAACAATAACAATAACAATAACAATAACAATAACAATAACAATAACAATAACAATAACAATAACAATAACAATAACAATAACAATAACAATAACAATAACAATAACAATAACAATAACAATAACAATAACAATAACAATAACAATAACAATAACAATAACAATAACAATAACAATAACAATAACAATAACAATAACAATAACAATAACAATAACAATAACAATAACAATAACAATAACAATAACAATAACAATAACAATAACAATAACAATAACAATAACAATAACAATAACAATAACAATAACAATAACAATAACAATAACAATAACAATAACAATAACAATAACAATAACAATAACAATAACAATAACAATAACAATAACAATAACAATAACAATAACAATAACAATAACAATAACAATAACAATAACAATAACAATAACAATAACAATAACAATAACAATAACAATAACAATAACAATAACAATAACAATAACAATAACAATAACAATAACAATAACAATAACAATAACAATAACAATAACAATAACAATAACAATAACAATAACAATAACAATAACAATAACAATAACAATAACAATAACAATAACAATAACAATAACAATAACAATAACAATAACAATAACAATAACAATAACAATAACAATAACAATAACAATAACAATAACAATAACAATAACAATAACAATAACAATAACAATAACAATAACAATAACAATAACAATAACAATAACAATAACAATAACAATAACAATAACAATAACAATAACAATAACAATAACAATAACAATAACAATAACAATAACAATAACAATAACAATAACAATAACAATAACAATAACAATAACAATAACAATAACAATAACAATAACAATAACAATAACAATAACAATAACAATAACAATAACAATAACAATAACAATAACAATAACAATAACAATAACAATAACAATAACAATAACAATAACAATAACAATAACAATAACAATAACAATAACAATAACAATAACAATAACAATAACAATAACAATAACAATAACAATAACAATAACAATAACAATAACAATAACAATAACAATAACAATAACAATAACAATAACAATAACAATAACAATAACAATAACAATAACAATAACAATAACAATAACAATAACAATAACAATAACAATAACAATAACAATAACAATAACAATAATAACAATAACAATAACAATAACAATAACAATAACAATAACAATAACAATAACAATAACAATAACAATAACAATAACAATAACAATAACAATAACAATAACAATAACAATAACAATAACAATAACAATAACAATAACAATAACAATAACAATAACAATAACAATAACAATAACAATAACAATAACAATAACAATAACAATAACAATAACAATAACAATAACAATAACAATAACAATAACAATAACAATAACAATAACAATAACAATAACAATAACAATAACAATAACAATAACAATAACAATAACAATAACAATAACAATAACAATAACAATAACAATAACAATAACAATAACAATAACAATAACAATAACAATAACAATAACAATAACAATAACAATAACAATAACAATAACAATAACAATAACAATAACAATAACAATAACAATAACAATAACAATAACAATAACAATAACAATAACAATAACAATAACAATAACAATAACAATAACAATAACAATAACAATAACAATAACAATAACAATAACAATAACAATAACAATAACAATAACAATAACAATAACAATAACAATAACAATAACAATAACAATAACAATAACAATAACAATAACAATAACAATAACAATAACAATAACAATAACAATAACAATAACAATAACAATAACAATAACAATAACAATAACAATAACAATAACAATAACAATAACAATAACAATAACAATAACAATAACAATAACAATAACAATAACAATAACAATAACAATAACAATAACAATAACAATAACAATAACGATAACGATAACAATAACAATAACAATAACAATAACAATAACAACAACAATAACGATAACGATAACGATAACGATAACAATAACAATAACAATAACAATAACGATAACGATAACGATAACGATAACAATAACAATAACAATAACAATAACAATAACAATAACAATAACGATAACGATAACGATAACGATAACAATAACAATAACAATAACGATAACAATAACAATAACAATAACAATAACAATAACAATAACAATAACAATAACAATAACAATAACAATAACAATAACAATAACAATAACAATAACAATAACAATAACAATAACAATAACAATAACAATAACAATAACAATAACAATAACAATAACAATAACAATAACAATAACAATAACAATAACAATAACAATAACAATAACAATAACAATAACAATAACAATAACAATAACAATAACAATAACAATAACAATAACAATAACAATAACAATAACAATAACAATAACAATAACAATAACAATAACAATAACAATAACAATAACAATAACAATAACAATAACAATAACAATAACAATAACAATAACAATAACAATAACAATAACAATAACAATAACAATAACAATAACAATAACAATAACAATAACAATAACAATAACAATAACAATAACAATAACAATAACAATAACAATAACAATAACAATAACAATAACAATAACAATAACAATAACAATAACAATAACAATAACAATAACAATAACAATAACAATAACAATAACAATAACAATAACAATAACAATAACAATAACAATAACAATAACAATAACAATAACAATAACAATAACAATAACAATAACAATAACAATAACAATAACAATAACAATAACAATAACAATAACAATAACAATAACAATAACAATAACAATAACAATAACAATAACAATAACAATAACAATAACAATAACAATAACAATAACAATAACAATAACAATAACAATAACAATAACAATAACAATAACAATAACAATAACAATAACAATAACAATAACAATAACAATAACAATAACAATAACAATAACAATAACAATAACAATAACAATAACAATAACAATAACAATAACAATAACAATAACAATAACAATAACAATAACAATAACAATAACAATAACAATAACAATAACAATAACAATAACAATAACAATAACAATAACAATAACAATAACAATAACAATAACAATAACAATAACAATAACAATAACAATAACAGTAACAATAACAATAACAATAACAATAACAATAACAATAACAATAACAATAACAATAACAATAACAATAACAATAACAATAACAATAACAATAACAATAACAATAACAATAACAATAACAATAACAATAACAATAACAATAACAATAACAATAACAATAACAATAACAATAACAATAACAATAACAATAACAATAACAATAACAATAACAATAACAATAACAATAACAATAACAATAACAATAACAATAACAATAACAATAACAATAACAATAACAATAACAATAACAATAACAATAACAATAACAATAACAATAACAATAACAATAACAATAACAATAACAATAACAATAACAATAACAATAACAATAACAATAACAATAACAATAACAATAACAATAACAATAACAATAACAATAACAATAACAATAACAATAACAATAACAATAACAATAACAATAACAATAACAATAACAATAACAATAACAATAACAATAACAATAACAATAACAATAACAATAACAATAACAATAACAATAACAATAACAATAACAATAACAATAACAATAACAATAACAATAACAATAACAATAACAATAACAATAACAATAACAATAACAATAACAATAACAATAACAATAACAATAACAATAACAATAACAATAACAATAACAATAACAATAACAATAACAATAACAATAACAATAACAATAACAATAACAATAACAATAACAATAACAATAACAATAACAATAACAATAACAATAACAATAACAATAACAATAACAATAACAATAACAATAACAATAACAATAACAATAACAATAACAATAACAATAACAATAACAATAACAATAACAATAACAATAACAATAACAATAACAATAACAATAACAATAACAATAACAATAACAATAACAATAACAATAACAATAACAATAACAATAACAATAACAATAACAATAACAATAACAATAACAATAACAATAACAATAACAATAACAATAACAATAACAATAACAATAACAATAACAATAACAATAACAATAACAATAACAATAACAATAACAATAACAATAACAATAACAATAACAATAACAATAACAATAACAATAACAATAACAATAACAATAACAATAACAATAACAATAACAATAACAATAACAATAACAATAACAATAACAATAACAATAACAATAACAATAACAATAACAATAACAATAACAATAACAATAACAATAACAATAACAATAACAATAACAATAACAATAACAATAACAATAACAATAACAATAACAATAACAATAACAATAACAATAACAATAACAATAACAATAACAATAACAATAACAATAACAATAACAATAACAATAACAATAACAATAACAATAACAATAACAATAACAATAACAATAACAATAACAATAACAATAACAATAACAATAACAATAACAATAACAATAACAATAACAATAACAATAACAATAACAATAACAATAACAATAACAATAACAATAACAATAACAATAACAATAACAATAACAATAACAATAACAATAACAATAACAATAACAATAACAATAACAATAACAATAACAATAACAATAACAATAACAATAACAATAACAATAACAATAACAATAACAATAACAATAACAATAACAATAACAATAACAATAACAATAACAATAACAATAACAATAACAATAACAATAACAATAACAATAACAATAACAATAACAATAACAATAACAATAACAATAACAATAACAATAACAATAACAATAACAATAACAATAACAATAACAATAACAATAACAATAACAATAACAATAACAATAACAATAACAATAACAATAACAATAACAATAACAATAACAATAACAATAACAATAACAATAACAATAACAATAACAATAACAATAACAATAACAATAACAATAACAATAACAATAACAATAACAATAACAATAACAATAACAATAACAATAACAATAACAATAACAATAACAATAACAATAACAATAACAATAACAATAACAATAACAATAACAATAACAATAACAATAACAATAACAATAACAATAACAATAACAATAACAATAACAATAACAATAACAATAACAATAACAATAACAATAACAATAACAATAACAATAACAATAACAATAACAATAACAATAACAATAACAATAACAATAACAATAACAATAACAATAACAATAACAATAACAATAACAATAACAATAACAATAACAATAACAATAACAATAACAATAACAATAACAATAACAATAACAATAACAATAACAATAACAATAACAATAACAATAACAATAACAATAACAATAACAATAACAATAACAATAACAATAACAATAACAATAACAATAACAATAACAATAACAATAACAATAACAATAACAATAACAATAACAATAACAATAACAATAACAATAACAATAACAATAACAATAACAATAACAATAACAATAACAATAACAATAACAATAACAATAACAATAACAATAACAATAACAATAACAATAACAATAACAATAACAATAACAATAACAATAACAATAACAATAACAATAACAATAACAATAACAATAACAATAACAATAACAATAACAATAACAATAACAATAACAATAACAATAACAATAACAATAACAATAACAATAACAATAACAATAACAATAACAATAACAATAACAATAACAATAACAATAACAATAACAATAACAATAACAATAACAATAACAATAACAATAACAATAACAATAACAATAACAATAACAATAACAATAACAATAACAATAACAATAACAATAACAATAACAATAACAATAACAATAACAATAACAATAACAATAACAATAACAATAACAATAACAATAACAATAACAATAACAATAACAATAACAATAACAATAACAATAACAATAACAATAACAATAACAATAACAATAACAATAACAATAACAATAACAATAACAATAACAATAACAATAACAATAACAATAACAATAACAATAACAATAACAATAACAATAACAATAACAATAACAATAACAATAACAATAACAATAACAATAACAATAACAATAACAATAACAATAACAATAACAATAACAATAACAATAACAATAACAATAACAATAACAATAACAATAACAATAACAATAACAATAACAATAACAATAACAATAACAATAACAATAACAATAACAATAACAATAACAATAACAATAACAATAACAATAACAATAACAATAACAATAACAATAACAATAACAATAACAATAACAATGAACAATAACAATAACAATAACAATAACAATAACAATAACAATAACAATAACAATAACAATAACAATAACAATAACAATAACAATAACAATAACAATAACAATAACAATAACAATAACAATAACAATAACAATAACAATAACAATAACAATAACAATAACAATAACAATAACAATAACAATAACAATAACAATAACAATAACAATAACAATAACAATAACAATAACAATAACAATAACAATAACAATAACAATAACAATAACAATAACAATAACAATAACAATAACAATAACAATAACAATAACAATAACAATAACAATAACAATAACAATAACAATAACAATAACAATAACAATAACAATAACAATAACAATAACAATAACAATAACAATAACAATAACAATAACAATAACAATAACAATAACAATAACAATAACAATAACAATAACAATAACAATAACAATAACAATAACAATAACAATAACAATAACAATAACAATAACAATAACAATAACAATAACAATAACAATAACAATAACAATAACAATAACAATAACAATAACAATAACAATAACAATAACAATAACAATAACAATAACAATAACAATAACAATAACAATAACAATAACAATAACAATAACAATAACAATAACAATAACAATAACAATAACAATAACAATAACAATAACAATAACAATAACAATAACAATAACAATAACAATAACAATAACAATAACAATAACAATAACAATAACAATAACATAACAATAACAATAACAATAACAATAACAATAACAATAACAATAACAATAACAATAACAATAACAATAACAATAACAATAACAATAACAATAACAATAACAATAACAATAACAATAACAATAACAATAACAATAACAATAACAATAACAATAACAATAACAATAACAATAACAATAACAATAACAATAACAATAACAATAACAATAACAATAACAATAACAATAACAATAACAATAACAATAACAATAACAATAACAATAACAATAACAATAACAATAACAATAACAATAACAATAACAATAACAATAACAATAACAATAACAATAACAATAACAATAACAATAACAATAACAATAACAATAACAATAACAATAACAATAACAATAACAATAACAATAACAATAACAATAACAATAACAATAACAATAACAATAACAATAACAATAACAATAACAATAACAATAACAATAACAATAACAATAACAATAACAATAACAATAACAATAACAATAACAATAACAATAACAATAACAATAACAATAACAATAACAATAACAATAACAATAACAATAACAATAACAATAACAATAACAATAACAATAACAATAACAATAACAATAACAATAACAATAACAATAACAATAACAATAACAATAACAATAACAATAACAATAACAATAACAATAACAATAACAATAACAATAACAATAACAATAACAATAACAATAACAATAACAATAACAATAACAATAACAATAACAATAACAATAACAATAACAATAACAATAACAATAACAATAACAATAACAATAACAATAACAATAACAATAACAATAACAATAACAATAACAATAACAATAACAATAACAATAACAATAACAATAACAATAACAATAACAATAACAATAACAATAACAATAACAATAACAATAACAATAACAATAACAATAACAATAACAATAACAATAACAATAACAATAACAATAACAATAACAATAACAATAACAATAACAATAACAATAACAATAACAATAACAATAACAATAACAATAACAATAACAATAACAATAACAATAACAATAACAATAACAATAACAATAACAATAACAATAACAATAACAATAACAATAACAATAACAATAACAATAACAATAACAATAACAATAACAATAACAATAACAATAACAATAACAATAACAATAACAATAACAATAACAATAACAATAACAATAACAATAACAATAACAATAACAATAACAATAACAATAACAATAACAATAACAATAACAATAACAATAACAATAACAATAACAATAACAATAACAATAACAATAACAATAACAATAACAATAACAATAACAATAACAATAACAATAACAATAACAATAACAATAACAATAACAATAACAATAACAATAACAATAACAATAACAATAACAATAACAATAACAATAACAATAACAATAACAATAACAATAACAATAACAATAACAATAACAATAACAATAACAATAACAATAACAATAACAATAACAATAACAATAACAATAACAATAACAATAACAATAACAATAACAATAACAATAACAATAACAATAACAATAACAATAACAATAACAATAACAATAACAATAACAATAACAATAACAATAACAATAACAATAACAATAACAATAACAATAACAATAACAATAACAATAACAATAACAATAACAATAACAATAACAATAACAATAACAATAACAATAACAATAACAATAACAATAACAATAACAATAACAATAACAATAACAATAACAATAACAATAACAATAACAATAACAATAACAATAACAATAACAATAACAATAACAATAACAATAACAATAACAATAACAATAACAATAACAATAACAATAACAATAACAATAACAATAACAATAACAATAACAATAACAATAACAATAACAATAACAATAACAATAACAATAACAATAACAATAACAATAACAATAACAATAACAATAACAATAACAATAACAATAACAATAACAATAACAATAACAATAACAATAACAATAACAATAACAATAACAATAACAATAACAATAACAATAACAATAACAATAACAATAACAATAACAATAACAATAACAATAACAATAACAACAACAATAACAATAACAATAACAATAACAATAACAATAACAATAACAATAACAATAACAATAACAATAACAATAACAATAACAATAACAATAACAATAACAATAACAATAACAATAACAATAACAATAACAATAACAATAACAATAACAATAACAATAACAATAACAATAACAATAACAATAACAATAACAATAACAATAACAATAACAATAACAATAACAATAACAATAACAATAACAATAACAATAACAATAACAATAACAATAACAATAACAATAACAATAACAATAACAATAACAATAACAATAACAATAACAATAACAATAACAATAACAATAACAATAACAATAACAATAACAATAACAATAACAATAACAATAACAATAACAATAACAATAACAATAACAATAACAATAACAATAACAATAACAATAACAATAACAATAACAATAACAATAACAATAACAATAACAATAACAATAACAATAACAATAACAATAACAATAACAATAACAATAACAATAACAATAACAATAACAATAACAATAACAATAACAATAACAATAACAATAACAATAACAATAACAATAACAATAACAATAACAATAACAATAACAATAACAATAACAATAACAATAACAATAACAATAACAATAACAATAACAATAACAATAACAATAACAATAACAATAACAATAACAATAACAATAACAATAACAATAACAATAACAATAACAATAACAATAACAATAACAATAACAATAACAATAACAATAACAATAACAATAACAATAACAATAACAATAACAATAACAATAACAATAACAATAACAATAACAATAACAATAACAATAACAATAACAATAACAATAACAATAACAATAACAATAACAATAACAATAACAATAACAATAACAATAACAATAACAATAACAATAACAATAACAATAACAATAACAATAACAATAACAATAACAATAACAATAACAATAACAATAACAATAACAATAACAATAACAATAACAATAACAATAACAATAACAATAACAATAACAATAACAATAACAATAACAATAACAATAACAATAACAATAACAATAACAATAACAATAACAATAACAATAACAATAACAATAACAATAACAATAACAATAACAATAACAATAACAATAACAATAACAATAACAATAACAATAACAATAACAATAACAATAACAATAACAATAACAATAACAATAACAATAACAATAACAATAACAATAACAATAACAATAACAATAACAATAACAATAACAATAACAATAACAATAACAATAACAATAACAATAACAATAACAATAACAATAACAATAACAATAACAATAACAATAACAATAACAATAACAATAACAATAACAATAACAATAACAATAACAATAACAATAACAATAACAATAACAATAACAATAACAATAACAATAACAATAACAATAACAATAACAATAACAATAACAATAACAATAACAATAACAATAACAATAACAATAACAATAACAATAACAATAACAATAACAATAACAATAACAATAACAATAACAATAACAATAACAATAACAATAACAATAACAATAACAATAACAATAACAATAACAATAACAATAACAATAACAATAACAATAACAATAACAATAACAATAACAATAACAATAACAATAACAATAACAATAACAATAACAATAACAATAACAATAACAATAACAATAACAATAACAATAACAATAACAATAACAATAACAATAACAATAACAATAACAATAACAATAACAATAACAATAACAATAACAATAACAATAACAATAACAATAACAATAACAATAACAATAACAATAACAATAACAATAACAATAACAATAACAATAACAATAACAATAACAATAACAATAACAATAACAATAACAATAACAATAACAATAACAATAACAATAACAATAACAATAACAATAACAATAACAATAACAATAACAATAACAATAACAATAACAATAACAATAACAATAACAATAACAATAACAATAACAATAACAATAACAATAACAATAACAATAACAATAACAATAACAATAACAATAACAATAACAATAACAATAACAATAACAATAACAATAACAATAACAATAACAATAACAATAACAATAACAATAACAATAACAATAACAATAACAATAACAATAACAATAACAATAACAATAACAATAACAATAACAATAACAATAACAATAACAATAACAATAACAATAACAATAACAATAACAATAACAATAACAATAACAATAACAATAACAATAACAATAACAATAACAATAACAATAACAATAACAATAACAATAACAATAACAATAACAATAACAATAACAATAACAATAACAATAACAATAACAATAACAATAACAATAACAATAACAATAACAATAACAATAACAATAACAATAACAATAACAATAACAATAACAATAACAATAACAATAACAATAACAATAACAATAACAATAACAATAACAATAACAATAACAATAACAATAACAATAACAATAACAATAACAATAACAATAACAATAACAATAACAATAACAATAACAATAACAATAACAATAACAATAACAATAACAATAACAATAACAATAACAATAACAATAACAATAACAATAACAATAACAATAACAATAACAATAACAATAACAATAACAATAACAATAACAATAACAATAACAATAACAATAACAATAACAATAACAATAACAATAACAATAACAATAACAATAACAATAACAATAACAATAACAATAACAATAACAATAACAATAACAATAACAATAACAATAACAATAACAATAACAATAACAATAACAATAACAATAACAATAACAATAACAATAACAATAACAATAACAATAACAATAACAATAACAATAACAATAACAATAACAATAACAATAACAATAACAATAACAATAACAATAACAATAACAATAACAATAACAATAACAATAACAATAACAATAACAATAACAATAACAATAACAATAACAATAACAATAACAATAACAATAACAATAACAATAACAATAACAATAACAATAACAATAACAATAACAATAACAATAACAATAACAATAACAATAACAATAACAATAACAATAACAATAACAATAACAATAACAATAACAATAACAATAACAATAACAATAACAATAACAATAACAATAACAATAACAATAACAATAACAATAACAATAACAATAACAATAACAATAACAATAACAATAACAATAACAATAACAATAACAATAACAATAACAATAACAATAACAATAACAATAACAATAACAATAACAATAACAATAACAATAACAATAACAATAACAATAACAATAACAATAACAATAACAATAACAATAACAATAACAATAACAATAACAATAACAATAACAATAACAATAACAATAACAATAACAATAACAATAACAATAACAATAACAATAACAATAACAATAACAATAACAATAACAATAACAATAACAATAACAATAACAATAACAATAACAATAACAATAACAATAACAATAACAATAACAATAACAATAACAATAACAATAACAATAACAATAACAATAACAATAACAATAACAATAACAATAACAATAACAATAACAATAACAATAACAATAACAATAACAATAACAATAACAATAACAATAACAATAACAATAACAATAACAATAACAATAACGATAACGATAACGATAACAATAACGATAACGATAACGATAACGATAACGATAACGATAACGATAACGATAACGATAACGATAACAATAACAATAACAATAACAATAACAATAACGATAACGATAACGATAACGATAACAATAACAATAACAATAACAATAACAATAACAATAACAATAACATAACAATAACATAACAATAACAATAACAATAACAATAACAATAACAATAACAATAACAATAACAATAACAATAACAATAACAATAACAATAACAATAACAATAACAATAACAATAACAATAACAATAACAATAACAATAACAATAACAATAAAATAACAATAACAATAACAATAACAATAACAATAACAATAACAATAACAATAACAATAACAATAACAATAACAATAACAATAACAATAACAATAACAATAACAATAACAATAACAATAACAATAACAATAACAATAACAATAACAATAACAATAACAATAACAATAACAATAACAATAACAATAACAATAACAATAACAATAACAATAACAATAACAATAACAATAACAATAACAATAACAATAACAATAACAATAACAATAACAATAACAATAACAATAACAATACAATAACAATAACAATAACAATAACAATAACAACA
>CAXAQZ010000739.1:0-2500 GCA_963971145.1 Sussaba pulchella
GGAATAATCCACGCGTAGACCGACCGCGACCAGAGTTGCTCGACGCGTAGACCGATCGCTTTTTCGAAGAGTAAAAGAAAATAACTTTCTTCTTATCGTATTAATGTAACAATCAATATCAAAACGTGGTAAAAAATTTTTTTTTTCCAAATTGTTTTTTCATCGAAATGAAATAAATAAACCTTCATTTTTTACCCGTAGATCGACCGCTTTTTCTTGAAACCAAAAAAAAAAAAAAATTTCGTTTGTAAAATAATAAGAACATGAAAATTATTCCAGGCGTAGACCGATCGGTTTTTCTGAAATTCGAAAGAAAAAAATTTTCTTCATGAAACGCGAAAACCATTTTGACCAAAAAATTTATTCTAATAAATTGATGAAAAAAAATTGGTATCGAAAAACTCGCTTTCTCGAAAAGTAAAAGAACATAACTTCCTTCTTATCGCATTAACGTAACAATCAATATCAAAACGTGCTTAAAATTTTTTTTTTCAAATTATTTTTCCATCGGAATGAAATGAATAAACCTTAAATTTTTACCCGTAGATCGACCGCTTTTTCTTAAACCCGAAAAGAAATAAAAAAATTTGGTTGTAAAATAATAAGAACATTTAAATTATTCCAGGGTAGACCGATCGGTTTTTTTGAAATTCGAAAAAAAAAATTTTTTTTTTCATGAAACGCGAAAATTAATTTTACCTTAAATTTGTTCTAATAAATTGATGAAAGAAATTGGTATCGAAAAACGAAAGAGGAATTTCAAATCCACGCGTAGACGACCGCGGGCAGAGTTGTTCGTTGCGTAGACCGATCGCATGTACATTGAGTTGACGCGTAGACCGATCGCACTCGGAAATAATCCATCCGCAGACCGACCGCGACCAGGGTTGTTCGACGCGTAGACCGATCGCTTTTTCGAAAAGTAAAAGAACATAACTTTCTTCTTATCGCATTAACGTAACAATCAATATCAAAACGTGCTTAAAAATTTTTTTTTTCAATTATTTTTCTATCGGAATGAAATGAATAAACCTTAATTTTTCACCCGTAGATCGACCGCTTTTTCTTAAACCCAAAAAAAAAAAAATTCGTTTGTAAAATAATAAGAACATTAAAATTATTCCAGGCGTAGACCGATCGGTTTTTCTGAAATTCGAAAAAAAAAAAAAATTTTTCATGAAACGCGAAAACCATTTTGGCCTAAAATTTATTCTAATGAGTTGATGAAAAAAAATTAGTACTGAAAAACGAAAGAGGAATTTAAAATTCACACGTAGACCGATCGCAAATCTTGTTTGGTCGATAAGTAGACCGTTTATGGTTTCACGAATTTCTTTTATAGGGACGGTCCGAATCTTGTTAATCAACGAGCATTCTTCTAACTCAATCGAGCATTCGTTATTCCCGGCGTTTATCCTCGTATCAATTATTTCGGTTCGAAGAGTAGACGAATCCCTATTTGAAAATTTTTTAAATTTCCACGTGCATCGCATTGGGCCGTTAAAAGTCGTCAGAATCTTCGTAATATTCAACGATTCTCCGGACTTTATGCAAATTAGAAATAAATTTTTTTGCTCGAATAAATTTTTACGAAAATTTTAGATAGGTACAGTGGGAATCTTGTTAATCCATTTATGCAAAATATAATATCACAGATAAAACATTCCTTCAACAAAATCAAGTATCAGTTATTTCCGCCATTTACCGTTGAACAAAATATTTAAGGTCAAAGATTATGCGAATTAGTTTTTTAATTTTTTAATCTATATTTTCAACGTGCATCGCATCGTTGTTAAAATCTTCGTAATATTTAACGATTCTCCGGACTTAATGCAAATTAGAAAAAGATTTTTTTGCTCGAATTAATTTTCACGAAAATTTTAGATAAGGACAGTGGGAATCTCGTAATCCATTCATATAAAATTTTATATCACAGAAGGAAAATTGCTTCAACGAAATCAAGTATCAGTTATTCCCGCCATTTACCGTTGAACAAAATATTTACGGTCAAAGAGTATGCTCTAATTGTTTTTTCAATTTTTTAATCTATATTTTTAACGTGCATCTCATCGGGCCGTTAGAAATTATCAGAATCCTCATAATATTCAACGATTCTCCGGACTTTATGCAAATTAAAAGAAGATTTTTTTAGCTCGAATTAATTTTTACGAAAATTTTAGATAGGGACAGTCGAAATCTCGTTAATCCATTCATGCCAAAACTTATATCACAGAAGAAACATTCTTCAACGAAATCAAGTATCAGTTATTCCCGCCATTTACCGTTGAACAAAATAATTACGGTCAAAGAGTATGCTCTAATTGTTTTTTCAATTTTTAATCTATATTTTGAACGTGCATCGCATCGGGCCGTTAGATATTATCAGAATCCTCGTAATATTCAACGGTCTCCGGCCTTTTCGCAAATTAGAAAAAGATTTTTTGCTCGAATTAATTTTCACGAAATTTTTAGATAGGGACATTGGGAATCTCGTTAATCC